>OY757933.1:3453921-3636421 GCA_963585895.1 Sepioteuthis lessoniana
GTGGACCTGGAAGTAATAGAAAATATCTCCAGAATTGGAAACTTATCATCAGATGCAGTTTACTGATACTCCTTTTTTGAGATGGGTTTAACCCTCTGTTAACCCTCACTCAATCTATTTTATGCCCCGACAAAAAAGAGCGGTTCACATCTCCTACAATGACCTGGGAGATACTAAAACAAGCACCTGCTTACAACAAAACATAAAAAAAATGCCTTCTTTGCCTCCATTAAAAATTAGCCATCGTAACCTACCCATAACAAAACACCTTACTAAATAAAAAATCTGAAATCCTTTCAAAATGTAGGCACGAGAACAAACAACTTCTCTCTCTCTTCGATCCATACACATAATCCATCTAACACCTCAAATACATTAAAAAGACCCTGAAGCACCGTAAGAACCATTTTCCTCCACCAACCATCACACCCACCGCACAATATATGTACCATCTTTCTCCATTAACCCCCATATTCTTCTTCACACGTCTCTACTATCTGTTAATTTTACATTTTTATGAGAATTAAGAATTGGTCCCAACACTCTACATTCATCTTATCTACCGGGTACACTCTACCCTTTTCTACAATAGCATATATATATATATATATATCACACAACATTAACACAAAACATAACTATTAAAAATAACCATCGCCACCGCCCAACTATTACCCATACCCCCCAAACCCACCATCTATTTCCTTAATCAATTTCCTTAAATTTGTAAAGACAAAACTTTGCTCTTCAGTTATAATCATCATTGTTTATAAATATACTAACTATTATTTTAACCCCTTTATTATTTTCCTTACGGACGTACTTTCAAAGATAACTATAGTATATATAATATTTACGCAACATTTCATCAATTTATTATTATATCCTAGCCCAATTCCCTTCCCTAAATATAATACCAACATTGTACAATATTATATTGCAATACTCCTACTTATACCCATTGTGATTCTGCTCTGCTATAATATCAGCGTTTAAATACGCTTACAAACAAATCCTTATTCATTCCCCTTGACATGCAATGATGATGTTTTGTTCCTTAGCTAGAGTCACCTACACATACAGAAGTAGTATAATGTAGCGAAGAATTAAGATACACCTACGAATTTATATCCGGTTAAAACGATGCGCTGCGTTTGTACCTTCACTTAAACCCACACACACACACATTAATACGCAATTATAACCCACACGAGCATACGTACACACCCACACACACTCACACGCTCACACACTTACAATCACGCGTAAAAATTCTGACAAAATCCCAACGGTTTTTGACTGTATTTTTTCGATTTTCGATTCGTTTCATTTTCTTAAATGCCTGATGATTGTTGTTTTGCAAAAAACTCCATGAAACCCCGGGGTCGCAGTTTAAATTCCATGAATTAAATTTATATATCTGATATATATTTATTTATTGTTATTATCATCATATAATAGCTCTATCCTAGATATTAAGCACTCTCCATATTATATTGCACTTGGTTTGACACAAACCCACTAAGTCATTTAGTGATAACGAACACTGTTATAATATATATATATATATATATATATATATATATATATATATATATATATAACCAAACAAACATAGTATATATCTTTTATACTTCTTAATCTGACTTCATCTCTCTCTCTCTCTCTCTCTATCCATCTATCTCAAGGGGGAGAACTTTTTGCGTATTTGCTAACGTACTAGGCGGGGATTTCAGAGTAAGCGAGTTCAAACTCCAGTCGCCCTGTTACATTCACTTTCGGACTAATACCCTTATCCACCAAGCTATGAGAAAGGTATAATACTCCTTATCCCATCCAGCTATTGGAAAGATATTATACTCCTTATCCACCAAGTTATGAGAAAGGTATAATACTCCTTATCCCATTCAGCTATTGGAAAGGTATTATACTCCTTATTCATCCAGCTATGAGAAAGGTATGATACTCCTTATCCTATTCAGCTATGAGAAAGGTATGATACTCCTTATCCACCCATCTATGGAAAAGGTATTATACTCCTTATCCACCAAACAATGAGAAAGCTATTATACTTCTTATCCTATTCAGCTATGGAAAAGGCATGATACTCCTTATCCACCCATCGATGGAAAAGCTATGATGAATCCTTATCTCATTCAGCTATGGGTTAAAATGTAATTGCTTTTATCATTTAACGTATTCGGACTGTTGTCTTCATCTTTATCTTTATATTCATAACGTTTCGACCGATGCATCCTTCGGCCTTCTTCAGGTGTTTCTTGTCGAACACGGGAGCCTATTCGGAACCCCAAACTGGACCCTTTAATTAATTCACGAGGGTAGATTGTCCTAATTCCATTAAACATAACCGGGTACAAGAGTAAGTATTCCTTGTGTCACGTGGTCTGCCACTGAGAGGAGAGAGGTAAGAACAATTTCCCCTACCCATCCGTGTTTGAATTAACAGGCCCCAAAGATTGACCATTAAAAGAGGAATAGGAATGTAGGTCAACTCCTCGGCCTGCCTGTTGAACGAAGTAACGAATCCAGGTCAGAACGAAAGCCAAGAGCTGCTTACACTCTGTGACCGTGTGGACAGAGAAGGGGATTCAGAGGTCAGTATAGTAGCCCGAATGAATAGCATGACAGGGGGAGGTGGAGGAAGAAGAAAGAGGCTAAATGATTGGTCAGAACCATAAAGCCGGAAGTAGTACCCTTTTCGTCAGAGGAAATAGGAAAAAAAGAATTTCAGTTTTTAGGACGGAAGTCGCCGTGAAAAGACGTGCTGATCTAATACCAAAACTCCGGGCGAAGAAGCGGAGCCGAGTTGGACAGGAGATGACAGATGCCTTCAAGCCAAGATCTACAGAACCCCGCTAGCCCGCGAAAGAAAAGAAATCTCAGAAGAAACCCGTCGAAAAAGCTAAGTAAACCTTAAAAACGTTTTCTCCCTCCACCCTTCCTAAGTATTGCAATTATATGCCCTCTCTCTCAATTTAAAGAAAGAAGCATATAAAGAATTATATGCATTACGAAAAGAAGAGAAATAGAATGAAAAGATTCATTTCATAAACAGTAAACCAATGAGTGGACTTAGCCACCTTTTCAAGGTTCAAGAGTATAGAAAGAAAAGTATAAAGAAAAGAAAAGGAAAGAAAGAAGAAAGAAAAGAAAAAGGAAGAAAGAAAGACATTTGTGTTTGAGACTGTGTGCTGGTGAAATATAGCCGGTCCCTATAAATATTTCTTTGAACCTCGACTATTAAAATTTTGGTTATATTTTAAATGTCCCCTCGTTGAAATTTATTTGTTGTGCTATTTACCAAGCGAATTGCCTTGTTTTGCTTGTATATCTTTTTCAGGATCATTCGCCTCAATTTATTCTCGCTAAATGTCCTATTCGCCTTTAAAAATATTACACGGGAAGTTGGAATCGCCGACTACAAATAATGACATTTTATCTCAACCTAGAGGCCCATGTTTTCCATTATCCACGGGGGGAGGAAGAGGAAGTGGCCTGGTGTGTGTGTGTGTAACGTGAAATTTGGAAACCCCCTTGCCAGCGGCGGTCAGTCTAGCCTCAAGTTAACCCCCCACATTATCTGCTAGTTTCCATATGCCCGAAAAAGGAATCTTAACTAGGACTTATTTTGCGAGGGGTCAAGTGCCAGACTGCTCTGACGTCACACGTGCATAAAATAAACTCTCGTTATGAGATAAATATTTTATGCACCATCACACTTGTTATTTTTATATGTAAGTCAGGAGTGAATCTGCAGCCGCTGTGTAGACTCCAGAGTTCGACAAGAAACACCTGAAGAAGGCCGAGGGACGCATCGGTCGTAACGTTGTGAACATAACAATAAAGATGAAGACAATTGTCCGAATACACTAAAGGGTAAAAATTATCCAGCTTCATTTCAGAAATTAAACTGTTTTTTTTTTAAATTGGAAGACTGTGCCAAGGACTCGATATTTCATTGATTATAAAAAGAACAAAGATAGGAAACAGGTAGAACATCGGGAATAAATCAATAATTCTCATTTTCAATCAATGGACAGTTATCTCCCTTTGCTAATAAGAAACCAAAAACCAGGAGCCATGTCGTAAACTCCAACCTGCTAACCATCAATTAATATGATTTAGCGTTTCATTGAATTCTCCTTTGATGAAACGGTTTTGTAATTAAAGGCTAAATCGCCTTAGCTTGACAACACGAATATGAAATTGTCCTGACAATTTTGGAATTGAGCGACTTAGAATGCATTGGAGAATTGACGGATAAAAGTTTTGGCAGGAGAAAAGTTGGTATTTCTGACGGGACGTGTGACTGACACAGACTTGAAGACTGACGATGGCTTTTCCGGATACCATGCTTGGCTATTTCAACTGTTTGTCTGACATGATTATTCTGAGTTCCTCAAGTTGCCGCATTTGTACGTACTCTGGATCGACTTCCGTTGGATTATTTCTGATGACTTTATATCATGTGTTTATTCCGAGGATCCACTGGACATCTAGGGTAATTCTTAACAATGTTGACAAGTAGACAACAGTAAAGTAAACTGCTGTGAAAGAGTTCAATCCTAACTAGGGTATTCTACGATGTGTTGTGTGGTCACCGACTACTGTTATGTCGGTGATGGCAAATCATCGTACTGGGTGTGAGGCGAGGAGAAACGCAAAAACAACACTCGTCTCGAGCGTTAGGACTTCTGTGGCCTTATTCTTTCCGTTCAGTTTCTGAGGCTATGGTTTGGTTTGGTTTGGTTTCTTTGTTTATTGGCATATTAACTCTTGTAGGTTATTTAATGCCAAAGCCATTCTCCCAGAAGAACAGAAGTGGTACTATTTAACCCATAGCTGAGAGAATAAGGGGTTATACCTTTTCCAAGAGTATTTGCTCGAAAGTAAACGTAATAGCGTGACTGGAGTACGAACTCGCATACTACGATTCCGCAGTCCATCGCTTTAACCATTACACTACGAGGACATCGCCACTGAGGCCATTCCTGTGGTAATGGATAACATGCAAAGTAGGAGGTAGCTTCTTCTTAATCGTTGGAACCGACTCTTCTTGAGTCGTTAATTCGTTCCTCAATTGTGTGAATGTTTGCCTCCTCGTACCCCAGCCACCTAAAGGGACGTAGAATCGAGAAACCCATCTTTTTTCTCTGTTTAAATGAGATTCATTGAACTTCCAACCCCTCGCGTTGGCGGTATCGTCCGATCAGTCTCCGCCACCACTTAGATAACTGATCGAATCTGGTGACCTAGAAAATCCTGGTTAACTATATTTACCAACCCCTCCACTCGGGCAGGATATGACACAAGGTCAATTTTTAAGCGGAGTTTAACAGGTTTGAATTCAGAGTTTTCCTTCTCCTTGACTAGTTGCCTAAGCAAGGGTGAAAGACCTAGTCTGTCCTACTATTTACCCATAGCTGGAGGGAGAATAATTGGATTCATACCTTTCCCAAGGGTATTAGTGCTATGTGAAATGCAATCAATCTCGTCCAGGATTTGAACGCGTGTCGCCGTGTCCATTCCCTACGACGATAACCATTACACCATTACATCCTGGTTAACTGCTGTTTTTAGATCAAGTATATATAGTCTACCAGACAAGATGCTGGTTGCTGGCCTTGTTTAATAAATTACCTACTTGCACGTCGGTGCCATTTGCTTACGATGTTATCGATAATTAATGATATATAGAATGCAAGGGGAAGAAAAAAAGAACTTGCTATGTGCAAGTTTGTTTAACAAGCTAGATGTTTGTTGTATCCTCGAGGTGAATGATATATAGAGAAGAATATATTTTTATTCGGTACCCATATCCGATGCTAACGGATACACAAAACACAGAACAAAAAACACAGAACAACAAGTTACAAACAATTAACGAGACAATCTACAAGGAATAGAGGAGGGTCCAAATGCTGTTGAGCCAAACGAAGTAAGATCAGTCCGAATATTAATCAGCTTAATATCAACTTAATCAACAGTTGAATTCCTTAATCGGAGGCCATTTAAGGCTCTGAGCCAGGCCATCTGGTAGAGTGCTGAAAGGGTGCTAGCTACTCTACAGCAGTGTTATAGATAATCGTAAATAGAATGGTAGATTGGGCTCCCTAACCTTGGTTTGGGTAACAGGTTCAGGAGAACGAAAATTTGTTGTAGTGGAGTGAGTGATAAAGCGAAGATCTGGGTCTCTGACGCCGTCAAATGTTCAACCTCGTTCTGGTAATTATTTCTCTAACACTAATGGTGTAGTGGCTAACAAGCAGGACTGTCGCCTCGAGGTTTTCGAGTTCGAACCCTAGTTACGCTATTATGTTTACTTTCGGATTAATACTCTTGGGAAAGGTATGAAACGACCCCCCCCAGCTATGGGTTAAATTGTATCACTGCTGATCTTCTGAAGGATGGCTTTGGCATTAAATAACCCACGAAGATTTACATGCCATTAAACAAAGAAATGGTTCGCTTGTTAGCTGAGCGGTTTGATACTAAGTTTAACGTCAAGTTGGGTGGGTTTCAACCCCAGCTTCAAGCATCCTACGTGTCTACTCCGTGCATATGCTAAACTGAATTATTTGAAATAGAACTATTTTTTGACATTGAAACTGTACTTACGCTAAACTGAATTGTTTAAAATAGAACTGTTTTGACATTTAACTGTGTGTAAACAAAATCTGTACTTATACTAAACTGAATTAGCTGAATTAGAACTGCTTGACTAAACTGAATAGTTTGAAATAGAAATGTTTTTGACAATTAGACTGTGTACGCATGCTAAACTGAATTGTTTGAAATAGAACTGATTATTTTCCTAAAAATGGATTTGGCGTTAAATAACCTACAAAGGTTGATATGCCATTGTAGCAGAAGGTATTCTGGTTTGGCACGCAATTTGATTCGACGCATAATTTCACCCAATCAGGATGACCTATCCTATTCTTCCCGGACCTCCTTTCCCGAGCAGCAGCAGCATGGACACACGTGGGAACCTATCTAATTTATGGATTCCTTGCAAGGAATCCCAGTTGAATATAAATTAGATACATTCAACATGCCACGCACAGGCACAACTTAATGTCACCCCCAAAATTGGCTATGTCGATGCGACGCACAATTAAGCTCTCGACACCTAGCTCTCAATTCACCTCTGGGCCACTTTAATGGAGACAACGCACACTCTCCCCAAATACCAGACACACGAAACTCACAGTGACTCCAAAGTTCATTTCCTCTAACGTCAACATGGCTTTCGGTAAACTACGGCGAACACAATCCCTCGTACGTCCGACGACACACGCTGCCATCTCAACCTTCTCATAAATCCATTTCGTCTCACAACTTCGCCTACGAGACTTGCAGCACAAAAACAAACTACATTTTCCATGCTGCAAATGAAAACTATTCCTAAACACATTTCGACTATCGGCGTCTTACTTCTTCATCCTTCCTTTATTTACTCTTACAAACTTAGCGAGGAAACAACTCAACGTAAACACACACATACGTTACACCATCTTCCTCGCTATAACAACAACAAACTTCTCCTCGCCAAAAAACACGCAACTAAAGCCCTTACTAAAACACAACACTTTCCCTCTCGCTACTAACAACAATAAAATTATGGCTAAACCATAAAACCCAACCAACCAACCAACTAAACAAAGAAACCAAATCAAACCCAACCATCTTTTGAATAACATATGTGTTGTAAAGAGGGGAAATATTCCATAAGACCTTATCCAGGCTTTGCCTAAATCCAGGCTTTGCCTAAATCCAGGCTTAGGTCCTTAGTCTCGCGAGACTGACTGAATGCCAAAATATCTCTGTCTTTTTCACGCCACTGGGTTGATGTGGGAATCATACGGCTTGAGGATGTTCAAAAATAAACATTCCTATCCATTTAGTGTCACTTGTCAACACTTGGTACACTTCTCTGCTGTTTCATCAAACCATATTTACAAAACTGGTTGTACAAGAAACGACTGTAATCTCAAGATGTAATGTTTTCCCTGAATTTACTATAAATAGCACTAAGTCAAGTATGTCTTAAATCATCATTTCTCGGCCAAATTTTCAAATTTCGCCACTTTCGTGGCATTGTCATCTACGGCTCGAATAGTACAAGGAAAAACAATAATTTCAACGAAACATTTACTTAAAATCAGCTAGAGGATCGATTTGTATATGGAGGAGTCCCCGTACTATAATGGCTTAAGTAGTTGACTGCAAAAATCAATCAATCTATCTATCTATCTATCTATTAAGCTTATTTTGATATATGTCTTTCAACAAGTGTCTATCTATCTATCTATCTTCAGTCGTACTATTATGTTCACTTTTAGACAAATTCCCTTGGTAAAGGCATGAACCACTTTATCACTTCAGCTATAGGTTACATAGCGCCACTACTGTTCTTTTACAATGATGACTATGAAGGTTGATATGCCATTAAACAAAGAAACCAAACCAAGCTTAAATCTATGAACCATTTGCTGGAGATAGTATCAAATATGATAACACGAACCCGATATACCAGGACATAATAATGAATAACGTCTTTTCTAGCTGAGCAAGAATACTTGCCCCATACAGTTAAAAAAATAAAAATAAATGAAAATATTTGAAAGGTGATGATAAGGTTTCCGACACACTAATAGGTGTCACTTTTGTTGTAATAAAATAAGCATGCAATCAATCTTCTAAGATAAAAACCGGCAGGTCAAAATTTTTCACGATTTTCTTGTGCAGTTTTTAATCGAAGATACAAACAACTCACATTTATGCGTGTCTTTGCGTCGATATTCACCCAATTCTGGGTTTATTCGACTCTGTACGGGCACAGTCCAACAAAGGCAGACTTCAGGACGTAAGGCCCCCAGCTTCAGCTGGGTCATCTTCGTGTGGACGAGCTGCACCATAGTCCAGCTGGGCTCGAGCCGCAGCTCGTACTCGACATTCCCCTCCGCTAATCCCCACTTTAATCGACCTTCGGGTCATTGACCTTGTGTCAAGTCCTGTCGGGTGGGAGGCAGCGACAAATATCGGTTCTGTATGTACATTAATGTATGTATTTACCCACTCTTCCGCACTACCAGGATGTGATACAAGGTCACTTTTTAAGCGGAGGACCAACTATTTACTCATAGCTGGGAGGAGAACAGTTGGGTATAAACGCTAATATTAAAGATTTTAACTTCCGGGAAAATCCGAACAACCTCGCCGGGGATTTTAACTTGGATCGCCGTCTTCCTTTCTTTCCATTACACTACCAGCGCCTCCATGGACAATTCATATAAGCAAGTCTAAAAATTTATTATAAAACAAAAAGGAGTATCTATTTTTGTTAAGCAAGGGACGAACAAATGTCAAAATAACTTAGGAATAGTTTTTTCTTTAAACAATGCTTATTTTACCAAGTTTGCTATCAATTAAAAATTTACATCGAATGGTTTTAAACAAAAATGTTATTGTAGGGTGACAATAAATAATTGTCTCCCTTGGAGAACAGACGTGTCCGTTTGGTGGTTCTTTGAGAGTTGCATGACAATTTAAGAAAGCGCTCTCATCTTTTTTTTGTCTCCGTTCTTTGAATAGTTGAGACGTTGTCTTCCGCCCTTTTCATGTAATCCACTCCCTTGAAGTGGTATTTCTCCATTTGTGCACTCTTTCTACAAACTGCTTGTTGATAAAACAACATGTTCATAATTTTTATTGGTTGGGAAACGTTTTTCAATTCTTTTCAATACTACCTGTAAGTATATCATGCATATATCAAATGTTTTCGTATGTGTAAATGACCTTTCACCAGGCTTATTGAGTAGAATGTCCGCCAATGGTCCGGAAGATCGGGGTTCAATTTCAGGTTGAGTCATACCAAAGACTCAAGAAATGGCACTTGATGCCGCCTTGCTTAACACTCGGCATTATAAGGTAAGGATCAAGGCTAAAGAGGAGCAATCCAGGGAATGGAGAAGCGCTCTCCCCTACATGTTGGTGTAGTAGCTATTGAAAAAGGAGCCTTCGGGTCTCCCTCGACTAAAGTCGCCAACTTTTAAACGACCTTATCTAGTCTTTCCTTCCGTTTATTCATTCTTAATATATAACGGATATATTTATGCTCGTTACTTGATGAGTGGGAACGACTAAATATTTTCCTTATCTCCAAACAACCCATAAAATATAAATCCACTCCGCAACAAAAATATGTGTTCATGTTTTTATATTATTTTAACAGCATATCAATCCGTCTAGGGTTATTTTATTCCAAGAGGTTCGAAAATCGCGTTCAATGTACGTTTATATCTAAATTTTTTGTGTTGTTGTTTCTTAAGAAAGAAGAGGTACCACACAATTTTCAGATTTCCAGATCATATTTACCCAACCCCTCTGCTCGGGCAGGATATGACACAAGGTCAATTTTTTTAAGCGGAGTTTAACAGGTTTGAATTCAGAGTTTTCCTTCTCCTAGACTAGTTGCCTCACCAAGGCTGAAGAACCTAGTCTGTCCTACTATTTACCCATAGCTGGAGGGAGAATAATTGGATTCATACCTTTCCCAAGGGTATTAGTGATATGTGAAATACAATCAGTCCAGGATTTGAACGCGTGTCGCCGTGTCCAATTCCAGATACAGTTTAGTATCCTGTACAAGACACGCCCTTTTTTAGTGGGGGCGTCTCACCCCCTACAAGGGATGTAAACAGCATATTATAAACCACACCAACAGCGTGTATATTTTTATGAAGATGATATTACAACAATATGAACTCATGAAATAAATATTGTTCTTATTTACATAATTCATAGGTCTTGGATTATTATCCTCATTCTGTATACATACAACGTTTAGGCCGCTGCACTCTCCGGCTTTCTTCAGGTGTCTTTTCTCGCTGTCGGTAACCTTCAAGGAATTTCGAACCGAACACTTTTATCCAATTTATGAAGGTAGACTACTCTACTTCTTGAGTTCATGCCTTTGAATATCTCGAATCAGTTAGTTCTCTCTGTGTGTTATTTTCTCTCTGGAAATATCACCCTTCTTTCCGCTGAACACAGACACAAGGATTGAACCCACGATTCCCAAGTAGATTTCAATTAGAAGCACATAAGCAATGCTTATATATTCTAGATCAAGACTTCTCAAACTATTTTACTTGACGCACCTCTGTAATAAAATTTGATTTGCATTGACCATCTCCGAATAGATTAAAAGAATATTGCTGACATTTTTTTGCCTCCTGGGAAGGGTTGGTTTTTGGCTACAAAGTTTCAATGCTGTAAAGTTTGGCAATAAATAATACCTAATGATATCTGTTTTGATTGTATAATGTTCCTCTAGAAATATTTACTTAACGCACTCCTTGTTACCAAATTTAATTTTCATTCACTTCAAAATAAATTAATTGAACATTGCTGACATTTTTCTTAGATCCAATGGATTCCATGATAAGAAGGTTTGATTTTTTAGAAATGTTTTCAGTTTCAAGCTTAATATTTTTAGAAAGTACAGAAAAGTTATTATACGAGGTGCATACGATAAGTTTCCCGATTTTTTTTCGTATGGGCACTTTTATTGATAGTATACACATGAAACTCTAGTCCCCTTCAAAGTAATCTCCTCCGGCTGCAATGCACTTGTTGTACCGTTCAAACAACTTCTGAAAGGCCCCATGGAAGTCCTCTTGTGTGAGCGTGTCAATGGCCTTCGTCACAGCCTCTTTCATCTCCTCAATTGTCTCATAACGACAGCCTCTAAGTTTTTTCTTGAGCTTAGGGAATAATCAAAAGTCACAGGGAGCAAGGTGTGGACTATAGGCAGGGTGAGGAACTGTCTTCATGCCCATCTTGGTCAAATAGACTGTGACAAGGATGAGCAGCCTTGAGAAAAACTTCGTGCAAATCTTCCGCATCTTCAGTTCCTCGCGAATAATTGTGTGTACAGTTCCCACACTGACATCAAACTGTGCACTTATTGTCTCTATAGACACACGACGGTCCTTATCCATGAAATTCTTTATTTGGCCAATCAACTCTGGTGTTCTGACTTCCTTACTCCTCCCACACCTCTCATCATATGCACCTCGTAAATGGAATATTGAATTATCTAACACCCACCATAACAAATACCTGGCAATACTGAACTCGACTTTACAAGTGAAAAGTTCGTTTTCATCATAATCTATTTTTAATTTCATTCATTAAAAATCAGGTATTTTACTTTCTTGTTTAATATCCCAGTCGACTAGGCCTGTAAAATACAAGGACTGTATTTCTGCCCAGGAGTAAGACCCCCCTCAACAAATGTCCAGTATATGATGGCGAGGCTTCATCTTTGGGGAATGTGGAGTACCCCTTCATTGGTATTGCTCCCAGTTCTACCCACAGTGGTAGCACCTGATAGGGTCCTCTCTTTGGATCAAATAGAACGGTTTGATATTTAAACTGTGTGCAAACAAATGACTTATGAAAAATTGATTTGTTAGAAAAAGAATACTTTGAACATTTAAATGTTTGTAAACAAATGACTGATGTTTAATTGAATTGTTAGAGATATATTATAATACTTTGAATCATTTAACTGTATGTAAACGAATGAGTAATGTTGAATATGATAATTAGCGTTGAATAGCAATACTTGTATCCACTTCACTGTGTGCAGACAAATGGTTTATATCGAATAGAATTATAAGTGTTTGGTAGCAATAATTGACACCATTTTACTATCTGGAAACAATAGTAATACTAGTGTGCAAACAAATTAGTTCTAACTCATTTAAAAACAAAATTACTATCTAATTCCTAACATATCATGTATAGCTATTCAAATGCGTGCAAATGACTGATGTTAAATTGTGACAGTTATGTAGCAATACTTAAAAACCATTTAACTATGTGCAAACAAATGATTAATAGTAAATTGAATTATTCATATTAGATAGCAGTACATGAAACCATTAAACTGTGTGCAAAAAAAAAAATGAGTTCAGGCTCATTTAAAAATATTATCAAAAGGCGTTTACAAATCCTATATATCAAATATATATGTATAAAGAAGATTTGGCATCAAATAACCTACAATAGTTGATATGCCCTAAAACCCAACCAAACCAAATCATATATATTAAATATACATTTATAAAGAAGATTTGTCATTAAATAACCTACAATGGTTGATATGCCCTAAAACCCAACCAAACCAAATCATATATATTTAATATACATGTATAAAGATGATTTGGCACCAAATAACCTACAATGGTTGATATACCCTAAAACCCAACCAAAC
This sequence comes from Sepioteuthis lessoniana, assembly GCA_963585895.1. Lineage (NCBI taxonomy): Eukaryota > Metazoa > Mollusca > Cephalopoda > Myopsida > Loliginidae > Sepioteuthis > Sepioteuthis lessoniana. The sequence goes on from OY757933.1 coordinate 3,467,231, forward strand.
CAGATCATATATAATAAATATACATGTATAAAGAAGATTTGGCATCAAATAACCTACAATGGTTGATATGCCATAAAACCCAACCAAACCAAATCATATATATTAAATATACAAATATAAAGAAGATTTGACATTAAATAACCTACAATGGTTGATATGCCATAAAACCCAACCAAACCAAATCATATATATTAAATATACAAGTATAAAGAAGATTTGACATTAAATAACCTACAATGGTTGATATGCCATAAAACCCAACCAAACCTTTTTTAAATTCATATTTTTATTCTTATTTTTAGATAATAACCTTTTTTTTTATTTCTAAAGAGATCTCATAACCTCTAATAAATAAGGTCATTTTATAATTCAATATTCTTATAAAATAATTCGTTTAAAATATAATTGCTTTTAAACGTTTTCATTCGTGAAAATATGATTCTAAATGGCGAAATGATCCGATTCTTTTCGATCAAAATCAGATCCTTTTTTTATTTAAATGAACGACACATCACTAGTATATATGCGGGCCACCCACCTGGCAGGATTTGACACAAGGTCTTTTTTGTACATTTTCTTTTTTAAGTAGAGGAATTATATTATAAATTGAATTACTATGACCAGAAAATCCAGCAACCACTGTGCGCCCATACGGAACCACTGGACAGCTGTTTCGACCTTATTAGATCTCATCAGCAGTGTATACCGTGATCTCTCTCACGAGAGATCGCACCAGCGACCACAAATGCAAAGTCGAAAAAAGAAAGTGTACATTTATTTCCTTGCCCGTGAGAGGCTATGATTACGCAGATAGGTATCTCCAATCTTCTTGGGAAGACGTAGCCCCGGAGGTGACCATGTCTTCTGTAAGAGTACGGATGTAACTTACAAAACACATCAGGGTAATTGGCCGCGCAATAACCATCACTAGTTAATTTGGCATCACTTGTGTGCGATGTGGATCAGTAGCTCAGTGGTCGAGTTTCGGCTCTGCGATCGCTGGTTCGATCTCCCGTGAGAGAGATCCCGGTATACACTGCTGATGAGACCTAAGGTCGAAACAGCTGTCCTTTGGTTCCGTATGCAGCGTGCAGTGGTTGTTGGATTTTTGGTGATGGTAATTCATTTTAAAAGGTCTTTTTTATAGTGGGGGGGGGGCACGAGCCGAGAATCGTGCTCTGCTGGACTATGGCTTACTAAGTGCAATGTGAGTCCAGAGCAGCATATAAGCCTGCTTATACCTTGAACCAGACCAGAAAGTCAAGTGCTATGGTTTGCTTGTCATTGATCGTTTGTCCACCCGAAAGCGGTAGTGGCCATCACAGATAATTAGGCATTCTGCTTGGTGTACGATAGCTGACAACAAGTCTACATGATCCAGCGATTTTTATTCTTCTATTATAAAAAGGATTTATAAGTACGAACGAGTAAATTAACTCCCAGTGGACCCACTTTGCTTTTATTCACCCAGCCAAAATTTTATTCACCCAGCCAGGGGTCTATATGGACCACCTTAAGAAGGTCTATTTTAGACCATTGTCTCATGAAACTGCGAGACCCACTTTTGATTGATATATTGAAGAGCTTGGCTTCAGGGGGTCGTCTCCTCAGACAACACCGGCCTCTTTGTCTAAACTGACAAGGGTCAGGTTCATTGCCTGATGTCTGACGCGCCTCTCAAAGGGAGCAATGCTGACGGAGACCAATCAGTTTTTAACTCTGCTCTCAACCGTGCATTCTTGTGCGCAAGGGCCTTCCTTTGCCTTGTTTCACATTCCGCTAGTTAGATAAATAATTATTCATTGCTACACCTGAAGAAGCCCGGGGCATGTAGCAGCCGAAAGGTTGTGATTATAACAACCAAAAACTAGGACAATAACAACAATAATAAAAACTCCTCATATAAGAATAGGGGGAGTCCTCGGGGGTGGGTAGTGGCTAACGTGCTGGACTGCGACAAAGTAGTATGTGTGGTCGAACTCCAGTCGCGCTATTTTGGACAAATACACTTGTATACTACTTGTATCAATTCTACAAGGATAGCTTTGGTATTAAATAACCCAGAGAAGTTGTTAAGCCATTAAATAAAGAAACCCAACCAAATGATTCAGAATTTGATAAATATGTAGAATGTAAATGAAAGTTGCGAGAGAAAGAAAGATGGAAAAAAAGACTGAAAGAGAAAGAACAAAAGAGAAATTAGGAGAGAGAAAGAGTGAAGAAGAGTGACCAACACATACACTCATGCAGAGAGAGAGAGAGAGAGAGAGAAGGAGAGAGAGAGAAGGAGGCAAGATGGAAGGAGAGAAAGGGAAAGAAAGAGGTGACGGAATGATAAAGAAGAGGAGGGAAAGTGAGCAAATGAAAAAGTTGAGGAGAAGGAATAAAAAAGAATGAGAGAGAGAGAGAGAGAGAGAGAGAGAGAGAGAGAGAGAGAGAGAGAGAGAGAGAGAGAGAGAGAGAGCAGAAAATGGAGGCGTTCGTATTGTAATGGTTATCTTCCTTGGAAATGGACGCGAGTTCAAAACCTGAGCGAGGCTGTTTACATTTCACATGGCACTAATACCCAAGGGAAAGGTATGAATTCAACAATTCTTTCTCTTGCTATGAGTAAATTGTAGGGCAGACTGTGCTTTTTAACATTGTTTTAGCAACTGATCTAGGAGAAAACTCTGAATTCCAACCTTTCAAACTCCACTTAAAAATGACCTCTTGTCATATCATGCTCATACTGAGAGGTTAGGTATATATATATATATATATATATATATGTAGAAAAACTGATAACAACGATCCAAGAGGAAGGAATGATTTATTAACGGGTCAACACTATAGCGTTTCGGTTCTACTGAACCATCATCAGGACCCTGAGGGGTGATATTAATAATTTCAAGTTAACGATGGATGATTAGAAATGTGAAATACAAAAACCTACGGGAAAATATGTATAGTGAGAAAAAGTTAGCCGTTTAACTGGCAAATCAGCGTTTGATGTTTAAATTACGTCATTTGACTTATTAGGAATATTGTATAGAATTATGTACGTTGTTTAACGAGAAAGATTACGGGACAGAAAGAAGAAAAGAAAGAAAGAAAGAACAAAGGAAGAATAAAAAGCATGGAAATTATGAGATATACGGAAAATATTAACTAAGGATGGAATATATTGTAGCTGTTTAAAATGTGTTTGCTTAAGTAAGGAGAAATATTATAAAAGCCAGGACGAGTATTTAGGGAACTGAGGAATGAGATAGCTGCGGCTTCGAAAATTCGTCTAAGATTTTTATTATGGATGTAAGTAAGCATCTTAGCAGAGTTGAAGTCAATGTTATGATTATGATGAGAAGTGTGTACGAGTAATGCGTTGTTTGAGTTGCCAATTCTTATGTCTCTTTTGTGCTCTTTCAAACGCTTATGAAGGTTTCGGGATGTTTCACCGATGTATTTTAGTTTACAATCCTTACAAGGGATGCAATAAACACCGGCGTCAGAAAATATGTTACGTTGAGGGCTGGAGTGTACTAATTCGCGGATTGTTTTAGAAGGTAGAGAAGTAGTTTTGATATTGAGTTTATTTAAGTTGTTTGTTATGCTGTCAGAAGAAGAATTGTTTGGCAAAGTTATGTATCTATGGGGGGAACTAGTTTTATCAGATATTGAGTAGATATTAGTTTGAGATTGATTCTTGTTATGGATTTTGAGGGCTTTAGATTTAGCATAATGTATAAAGGATTTGGGGTACTGTAGGTTGAGGAAGGAGTTTTCGATGTGGATGAATTCATCGTTTAAATATTTCGAGGAACAAATGCGTAGAGCTCTGAGGTAAAAACCTATGATGATACCTCTTTTAGTATTGTTGTTGTGGTGTGAATAAAAGTGAATGTGGTCGTTTTTACAGGTGGTTTTACGATAAACCTTAAATTCTAGTTTGCTGATATTCCTAATAAGTAAAATGTCCAGAAAAGGTAGGGTGCAGTTATATTCAAGTTCATGTGTGAACTTTAAGGAAGGTTCGACATTGTTCAGTTTATCAGTGATATTTTCCCGTAGGTTTTTGTATTTCACATTTCTAATCATCCATCGTTAACTTAAAATTATTAATATCACCCCTCATGGTCCTGATGATGGTTCAGTAGAACCGAAACGCTATAGTGTTGACCCGTTAATAAATCATTCCTTCCTCTTGGATCGTTGTTATCAGTTTTTCTACATATTGTCGGATTACAATCCTTTATTTACTCTTCATATATATATATACATATATATATATATATATATATATATATATTCCCTTTGGAAGTGTCTGAGGAAGATGATGACTGTAAAGTTCAACTACTCGGATATGAAGACTGAGGACATCCGGTGAGGAAGAAACTCTGGAAAACCTTCGGTTGATGCAGCTACCTATCATTTCGCATTGCTTGCCATTGGATTCTAGCTGTGGATACTTTGAGGGTGGTATCAGTGTCGCACAAGCACTTGCTGTGGCCATCTTTTTGTGCAGTTATTTTCTGCGACAATGGTTAGGGTTAAAAATTCACTTGTGTGCACATGGTTGTTGAGTGACCATTGAAGAGTGATTTTCTGAGAAGAAGGAGGGTTAAGATCCTTCTCAAAAAGGGGGGGTCCTGGTTATGACTCTAAATAGGCATCTGGTGGGGAAGCTCCAGTTCTGAAGATTTAGGGAGTGTGAAGTATCCCTTCATTACAATTACTCTCAGGTCCACTCGCATCCAGAGTAGTAATACTTTTTATGGTTCTATCAATGGGTTAAACAGATTAGATTTAGAATTATTTGTATTTGATAGGAATACTTGATACGATATATAAATATATATATATCCTTATATTATCCAACGGCAAGTCAGCCGATGATGGGAACGATTCTATTTTAAGATTTATCTTTTTTCAATATCCATGTAATTTAAGACCCAAAAGAGAGCTCAATGTAAAATAATGATAAATTAAAATACAGAGTCTAGAAATCTTTTGAACTTAGAAGTGTATGCATGTTTGCGCGCACGTTTAAGTGATATTTAACAAGCTATATGCATTGGTGTGTGTATGAATGCTTGTGCACCTGTGTATGTGTGTGTGTGTGTGTGTGTGTGTGTGTGAGGGAGAGAGGGAGAGGTATAATAATTTATACAAAATCCTTAGTAACCATAATAAAAATTTAATCGAAAAATCATGTGTTAATAGACAAGGTTTGTGTAAACCATTATGCAATTGCAGGGTTAGAGAAGAATGTCCTGTTGGCGATAAATGTAATTCCGGGAATGTAGTGTACAAGGCAATGATTTTCCTAATAGAAAACAGAAAGGACATAAAAATATATTTTGGAATTTCTGCAGGAAATTGGAAGGTTTTATAATCATAGGTATTCTTTTTGCAACCCTTCTTTAAGAAACCAAATAGCCCTTTCTAAATGGTTCTGGAGATTGAAAGATCGTGGCTTTACATCATTAGTTAGATGGAATTCTATTAAAAGATCAACCGCCCCAAGTAATTTCAGAAGTAGATGTAATCTCTGTCTAGAAAAAAAAATTGTATTATAAATTATAGAAATACCAGTAAATTACTCTTTCAAAGAAATGAATTTATGTAAAAAGATATAAACTTTTGGGAAATGACTTTAGGTTTTTTTATAAAAAAAAGAGAAAAAAAATTATTTCTATTTCTTTTTTCTTTTTTCTTTTTTTTATCCGTTATTATATATATATATTTTTAAAAATTTTATTAAAATTAATGTACTTTGGATTTGAGAATATATGTTTTAAGATATGATCTAAATTAATTCTTATATTTTAAACAACTGGTTTTATTTATTTCAATTATGTAATAAGCGATATTGGGTATTATTTTGTATTGATTACAGAGTGCATATTATGAATAATATCATTGTTATAATGTTGTAGCACATAATGATCATTATTAATTTCAATTAGAATGATCTGTTATTTGTATTAATTAATAAATATTAATTATTACATCAAGTAATAACATATTGTGGTAGTTGTTGATGTCTGTTATTGTTTGTTGGCATTGACGTTATTAATATTTATAATAATAATGAGGTGATGATAAGTTTATAATATTAATAGTAATATTAATTGTGATAATAATTCTTAATATGGTATAATCTATAATAATAGGTATTATTTGATCTATTAATCTAAGGTTTTGAGGTTTAGTAATAATATAAATATTATGATAATCTGTAAAATATAATTGTAATGTTGAGGATATCTAATATTATGTTGTATTTGTTTATAATTTTAGATAATAGTCTTTACAGTAACTGGTCTAATTTTGATTTTTACTTTTAATGTGATCAATTATATTGAATAGTATGAAATATTGATGCGGCAATTTTTTTTTTTTAATAAAATAGTATTAATATACAATATGAAATTTTATAATATAATTTTATATTTGTTAAGAGGTTATTAATTCCCATGTAAGTTGTTTATAGTAGATAATTTTCTCTCCGTAAATCAATTTATTACTTTATTCTATTTTTTCTTTTCTTATCTCCTTCATTGGATTTAAGAGTTTGTTTGCCATTTGATAAAAAAAAAAATAAATGGAAAGGAAAGAGGAGTCAAAAATTGATACATCTTGATAAAGGAATTGAATGTCATTTGTCAACCAGACAGGAAAAACAAATCGTCTGGTTTTTACACAGAAAAAAAAAAAAATGAAATTTGGGTTAGGGAGTTAGGATGGCCTGATTTGGGTGGGTTTTTCTAAATTTTCATTAGAAATTTCTCATTATTTCTTTGTCTGAAGATGCAGATCTAACATTTTAAAAATATAGGGTCTGCTGAAATAAATATCATTACAAAAAATATAAGCAATTTTTAAAGGTTTTTCTTTTATATGGTACATATATATATATATATATATATATATATATATATATATATATATATATATATATATAAAGTAAAAGAATTTAAGTAATAGATTTTACAATATAAAAGTGTTTATTGTCAAATTATAATATAAAGGAAAAGACAATAAAAATGCCAAAATTTGCAGTATAAGAGGACAATGTTTTTTGAAGAGTTTAAAGGGTAATTTTAAACTTTAAGTTCCGCAGCTTTTCTAGTTCGGATTCTGATTATAAAATATAATACAGCTGACAAAGTTTTAGAAAGAAATTTTATGCAAAAGATACAATTAAAACAAAGATGGAAAGGATAAAGCGTTGCAAAATTTGTGTAATTTGCGGGACTAATCTGAGAGAGAGAGAGAGAGAGAGAGAGAGAGAGAGAGAGAGAGAGAGAGAGAGAGAGAGAGAATCCGGAAAACAAAGTTCTTTGAATTTAAATAGTTTTTCTTGTTTCATTGAAAAGTTTCAACTTTCGTTTCATTTCGTTGAGTTCTTTGTAAAGTTGTCTTTTCGTTGAATTGTCGAGTTGAATTTTAAGGTTTCATTTAATTTTAGTTGAGTTTTCTGTAAAGTTGTCTTTTAGCAGAATTGTCGGGTTGAATTTCCTGCTTTCATTTAATTTTAGATGAGCTTTTCATTTGGGAAGGATATGTTGATTCTAACAGGAGTTTGTTTCGAATTACCCATCTCTACCTAACCTACTTATTTTTATTTAGTTGTTTATGAGTCATCCAAACATATGTGTGTGTGTGTGTGTGTGTGTGTGTGTGATGTTCTGTGTTCTACATTATTAAGAAATTCATTAAAAATCAATAGATTTCCGTCATCCGGTATTTTATGCGGTTCGGCAGCTGTCAGTTGTCAAGGTCACCGGGCTAAGAAAGTAAAACTGGTACCAATGCGCGAACGGTGCACCGACATTTTGTCCCGTTTAAAGTCGTTGACCGGCTTAGCGTCTCTGTTGGAAAATTTATTCTGCTTTATTCGCCATATCGTTCGATAGGGTTTCGTTTAGCCTTAAGGTTAGGGTAAGGTTTAAAAAATATGACAAAAAAAAAAAAAAAGACTAACAAACAACAAAAAAAGAAACGAAATTATGGCGGGGTGTGGATTGGGGCTTTAAAGATTTGCAGCGTCTTAGGACTGGATCAATTCCCACGAACGAAGTTTGACTTCTAAAGAATGGAAATATCAGAAAGGTTTAACGAAATGATGACTTATCAAGCAGCTGCAGTGATAATTAATAGCCCTCTTTTCGCCAACACGAAGCACATTTTCCCTTTCTCTCAGTCCGTCCGTCTGTCTGTCTGTCTGACCTTCTAATCTCGCGACATACCCGCTATCTTGCTGGCGCATTTAATATAAAGTTGATTTAAGATCTATAGTAATCTTGAGGAAATATTATTGACCTAGTGGTAAATACAACAGCGAGCATGTCGGACGTACACTTAATAGATTCCACTTTTAAGATATATATTTTCTTTTTCTTTCTTTTTTTTTGATAACTCATAAAACTTTATTGAATTAAGAAATTCTCGTATTGTAATATAATGGCCGAGGGATTTCGTTTTATATATCTTGCCTTTCGGTTTAGTTAGGCTGAGAACTTTTCCGCCCAGTGCATGGGTTAGGTGCAAACTTGAGCGCAGGTGTTGACGCGCGTGTCGTTCACAGATGTCATAATAAAAATCCCAGGACCAGGGGATGTGAATGACGTCATGTATCGGAAGCGTGCGCGGAGGATTTTGGGAAATTTGAAAAAAGTCAGTGAGTTGAGTCCTGCCTCGGAAGAAGACGTTTGACTTTCGCTTGCTCGCAAAGGCCTTGCGACGGGTGCGCACGTGTTGGAGGGGGGGGGGAGATGGAAAAGCTAGAATAGAAAGAATGTGTATCTTTCTCCTTATGTCGAAGAACCTTTAAACTCAAAAGTAATAAAAAGTTTTCGTACCTGAACTAAGAAGTCGTAAGTGTTTTTTGTGTTTCGGGATTCGTATGTTCTATGTATATATGTTACGAACATTCTATGTACATTTCCCATATCCATATCATGGGTATGGTACACTATAAAATTACCCATCTCAGAAAAACAAAAAACAAAAACAAAACAAACAAATGAACAAACTGATTCTGACATTAGGTTAGATAATCGTGACTAAAGATATATATTCTACAACCTCTTGTCAAAAAGATGGACTCCATCACTAGTAGAAAATATTTCTTCCGTCATTTTTAATCTATGAAAATAAACTAAGCACAAATCTGATTATAGATTGATTTTAACAGCATTTCAACCTGTCTAGGGTTATTTTATGCCTCGATGTTGGTTGGGACTGTAAAATACACCGACTGTGTCTCTTCAGAGTTACCCCTCTGTATATGACACTAAACAATCTGATGGTGAGTCTCCAGTAATGCTAGACCTTTGGGGAATGCGGAGTACCCCTTTATTGCCATCACTCCCAGGTCCACTCTGGCCTGGAGTGATATCACCTGATAGAGTCTTATCTGTGGGTTAAATTGAACGAATCTGCATACTTATGCTAAACTAAATTACTTGAAATAGCTCTGTTTTGATATTTAAACTGCCTACTTATGCTAAACTGAATTGCTTAAAATAAAACTGTTTTAACATGTAAACTGCGTAATTATGCTAAATTGAATTGTTTGAAATAGAACTGTTTTTGACTTTAAAACTGTACTACGTTACTAAAGAGAACTATTTTGTCATTTAACTGTGTGTGGACAAAAAGTATACTTATACTAAACTGAATTTCGTGAATTAGAACTGTTTGAATAAACTGAATAGCTTGAAATAGAACAGTTTTTGACAAACTGTGTACTCATGCTAAACTGAGTTGTTTCAAAATAGAACTGATTATTTGTATAAAAATGGATTTGACATTAAATAACCTACAAAGGTTGATATGCCATAAAACCCAACCAACCAACCAAATTTCCCTTGATTGAATAAGCCCCTTTATATATAGATTATAATTGCGAGTTTTTCGCACCAGCGTTAACTGGTTGTTTCTCACCGGAGTCTGAGTGACAATAAGTCTCTTTAGGTGTCCAGGATTCTTTTCAGCAATCTAGGTGATCTTAATGCTGTGGTCTGGATGGTCTCGATCTTTCCTCTGATTTTCAATTCTTCAATTCTTTTTTCCATGCCTTTGGGGACGATTCCAAGTGCACCAACCATAATTGGTATCACCGTCATCTTCATGTTCCATAGTCTTTTTTTTTTAGTTCTCTGGCAAGATCCATGTATTTGTCTATCTCTTATCTTCATTTATTCTGACTTGTCCTCTGGGATTACAAAATCCCCTGAATGACGAATTCTTTTTTTCTTGTTAATCAATACTAGCTCTGGTTTTCTGGTCGAGATCAGGTGATCCGTTTATATTTTAAAATCTTTGAGAATTCTATCCATCTTATTCACTTGAACGAATTCTGGTTTGTGCATATACCATTTGGTGGTATGGTCAAATTTGGAAGTGCCCGTGGTGTTAAGGTTATCGTCGTTGGAAATGGACACGGTGACACGAGTTCAAATCCTGGACGATACTGATTACATTTCACATAGCACTAATACTCTTGGGAAAGGTATGAATCCAATTATTCTCCCTCCAGCTATGGGTAAATAGTAGGGCAGACTGGGTTCTTCAGCCTTGGTGAGGTAACTAGTCTAGGAGAAGGAAAACTCCGAATTCAAACCTGTTAAACTCCGCTTAAAAATTGACCTCGTGTCATATCCTGCCCTAGCGGAGGGGTTGGTAAATATAAGTATGGTAAAATTCTAATCTCTTGCACAATTCTCTGTATATCACTTTTCCTACCAGTCATGCCTACTCTTTGACTCCTTTTGTGCAAGTTAGCTATATTCACTTATCGATTAACCGTTTCATCTCTGTCTTCACATTGCTACGCTTGCTATTCTTTAGAGTATTACCAATTTTTACTTCAATATAATTGGTTCTTATGGCGTTGTTTTGTGCTGTATTTAGAAATCCCCGAGGACTTTATGCATCTCATCCTCATGTTCCACAGTTTTTTTCAGCCCTCTAGCCAGGTCTAAGTATTTATTTATCTTGTCGCTTTCTTTTATTTTAATTCTGTGTTTTGCCGAGATTATGTGATCCGTTTGTATCTCAGAATCCCAGATAATTGTATGCGTGTCATTCTCGGGGACGGATTCATGTTTGCGAATATACCATATGTCAGTAAGGTCAAATTTTAACCTCTTGCATAATTCCCAGTATATCCCCTCTCCCGCCCAGTCGTGTCTGATCTTGTCCTTCTGTGCTTGTCTTCTGTATTCACTTACGATGTGATTAACCGTTTCAGATAATTGTATGTGTGTCATTCTCTGGGACGGATTCATGTTTGCGAATATACCATATGTCAGTAAGGTCAAATTTTAACCTCTTGCATAATTCCCAGTATATCACCTCTCCCGCCCAGTCGTGTCTGATCTTGTCCTTCTGTGCTTGTTTGCTGTATTCACTTAGGATGTGATTAACCGTTTCACATCTGTCTTTACATAGCCTATACTTGCTATTCTTAAGCGTGTTATCAATTCTTAGTTTAATATAATTGATTCTTATGGCGTTGTTTTTTGTTGATATTAAAAGAGATTCAGTCTCTCTCTTGAGGTTTCCTTTTCTTTGCCATATCCCAGTCTTCTCATGTGCAATCTCGTTAGTTTGTCGCTTGAAATATCCATACCTTTCCTTCCCATTTTTTCCTAGTTTTTGTAGTTTTTCTGTTTGTTCGTATGTTAATATTGCTGTTACTTCCTGCAGTATATAGTCTTTCTTTGCCCTTTTAAATGTTCTCCTCACGACCTTGTGCTGATGCATTTCGAAATCTTCAATGCTGGCAAGTCCTCGTCCTCCTTGTTTCTTGACACATATAGTCTGTCTGTGTCATCTCTCGTATGTAAGACTTTGTGTATAGTCATTAATTTTCAAGTCCTTTGATCAATTTGTCTGAGTTCCTACCTTGTTCTTCTTAAAAAATGGTCCAAAATATTATTATTTACCTGATACCATATAATTGCTCGGAAATTATCGTTAGAAAGGAATACTTGATATGGTATAACTGTGTGCAAACAAATCAATACTATTAAATTGGAATACGTCCCTATAAATCATATAATTGTTTCTAAATCATTAGTATTTGATTGAAATACCTGAAACCAAGTAACTATTTATAAATCATTTCTTTTCGGTAGGAATACTTGAAACCATTTACGAGGATCATTAAATAAGTTTCCAGACTTTTTTCGTATGGGCACTTTTATTGATAGTACACACATGAAACCCTAGTCCCCTTCGAAGTAATCTCCCTCTGGCTGCAATGCACTTGTACCGTTCCAACAACTTCTGGAAGGCCCCATAGAAGTCCTCTTGTGTGAGCGTATCAATGACCTTCGTCATGGCCTCTTTCATCTCCTCAATTGTCTCATAACGACAGCCTCTGAGCTTAGGGAATAACCAAAAGTCACCGGGAGCAACGTCTGGACTACAGGGAGGGTGAGGAACTGTCTTGATGCCTATCTTGGTCAAATAGTCTGTGACAAGGATGGAGTTGTGGACTGGTGCATTGTCCTGGTGGAAATGCCAGTGACCCGATTTGAAGAGTGCTGGCTCTTTCCGACGGAATCTCTTCCTGAACTTCCTTAAAACCTCAACATCGTAACCCTAACCCTAACCCTTTGGCCAATCAACTCTGTTCTACTGACTTCCTTACTCCTCCCCCACCTCTCATCATCCCTCATCTCCCTGCTGTCATGACAACGTCTTTCTTACAGCTCTTTTCTGAGCACCCTTGGGACAAACTTCGCGCAAATCTTCCGCATTTTCAGTTCCTCGCAAATAATTGTGGGTACAGTTCCCACACTGACATCAAACTGTGCACTTATTGTCTCTATAGATACACGACAGTCCTTATCCATGAAATTCTTTATTTGGCCAATCAACTCTTGTGTTCTGACTTCCTTACTCCTCCCACACCTCTCATCATCCCTCACAGACTCCCTGCCTTCCTTTAATCTCTTATGTCACTCAAAAACTGATGCTCGATTCATGCAAGATGGTCGAAAAGCTGTCTGAAGTATTCCGTATGTTTTTGTGGCTTTTTTTCCAAGTATAAAACAGAATTTTATTACGTATTACGGATTAAATAATTTAATATTTTTTCACAAATAAATGTCTTCATCTTTAAGCCAATAACATAAAAGGAAAATGAAAAAAAGCAAGTTTCAAATTCCATTTTTAAAAGTCATATTTTTGATCGGCCGATCGTATATCAAAATTAAGGGCGTTTTTTTACAAATTCGTTTTTTCACAGATCTTTATTCCAAAGCTAATACTACGCAAATATTTAGAGATGTATACATATATGTATACATATATGACTTCACTAGATTATTGCAACACCCTCTCAATGGGGCTTAGAATACGCCAACACTATCACATGCAAAAGGGTACCCCTCCTAAAAAGGGGTGTTCTTGATATGCCACTAAACTGCATCTGATGCTGCGGCTCCAATCCAGGAGCTTTGGAGAATATGGAGTACCCTTTCATTGCCATTACTCCCAAGTCCATCCTGACCCGGAGATTTTATTTCAATAGTGCCAATTAGAGAACCTATGGGTTAAATCGAACTTTTAAATCATTTACTGTTCCATTTAACTGTGTGCAAACAAATGATTATTGTTAGATTGAATTATTAGTTTTTCATCGCAATACTTAAATCGTTTTGTGTTCTGGGTATGAGATTAAACTGCATCTGATGGTGAGGCTCTAGTCCTGGATTTTTGAGAAACGTGGAGTATCTCTTCATTGCCATTAGTCCCAGGTCCACTCCGATAGGGAGTGGTTATACCTGTTAAGATTCCATCTAAAAGATCTGTTTGAAAGTTATTCGTATTAGATAGGAATACTTGATCTCATATAACCGCACAGAAATTACTTTCAAAAACTACACAAAAAAAATGTAAATATAAGCATATAATATATGCAGTTCCATAATTCATCATCATCGCAATGTCGTGCTGCTGACATGGATTTCCCTGACTCTCGCTCGCTATTCGTCCCTATTATCCATCGCTTCCAGTAGGTCTTCTAGACTACATCCTGTGTCCGTACAAAGCTGTTGTAGATGTTCTAGCTGGTCATCCAACACTTGCACGTCTGTGTGAAGGTGTCCTTGCTTTTCCAGCAATGTCCCGCATATCTTGTTCGTCTAATCACAATTGGTATTATTGTCACCTTCATGTTCCACAGTTTTTTTCAATTCTCTAGCAAGGTCGACGTACATATCTCTCTTTTCATATTCGTTCAGTTTTATTCTGTGGTCAGCTGCGACAGCAAAGTCGACAATTTTGCAGATTTTCTTTTTTTTGTTGATTATTATAAGGTCGGGTCTTCTGGCCGAGATTAGGTGATCCGTTTGTATATTAAAGTCCCATAGGAGTTTGTGTGTGTCATTTTCAAGGATAGGTGCTGGGTTGTGCATATACCATTTGTTGGCATGGTCAAATTAAAATTTTTTGCACATTTCCCTGTGGATCACCTTGCCTATCCAGTCGTGTCTATTATTATTATTATTATTATTATTATTATTCCTTGCAAATTTTTCTCACCAGTGTAAGCTGGTAATCTTTCACTGGAGTCTGAGAGACAACAAGTCTCTTAGGTCTCCACGACACTCCCAAGTATCCTAGCGAATTTTAACAGTACTGTACTCTGGATGCTTTCGATTCTTCCTCTGCTCTTCACTCTCTTTTCCAGGCCTTTGGGGACTGTTCTACGTTTGATGTCACCGTCAACTTCATGTTTCACTGTTTTCCAGCCCTCAGGCAAGATCCACATCTTTGTCTATCTTTTCGTTTTCTTTTATTTTCACAGCACTTCGCCGGAACGTCAAAATCAATTTGATCTTTTCTTTCTTGGTAATCAACACTAAGTCTAATCTTCTAGCCGGGATAAGGTATATCTCAAAATCCCGGAGAATTTTATATGTCTCATTCTGAAGGATGGATTCTGGTTTGTGTATATACCATTTTGTAAATATGGTAAAATTTTGCACAATTCCCAGTGGATCACCTTTCCAACCCACACATGTTTACCTTTGTATTTCTTTTATGCTAGTTTGCTGCATTCACTTATGTGATTAATCGTTTTATCTCAATCGCCATTTAACCTACGCTTCCTGTTATTCTGAATATTACAATTTCTTACTTTGTTATGAAACCGGGACATTGGCCCAGCGGTTAGAGTGTTCGCCTATGGCCCGGGAGACCTGGGTTCAATCCCAGGTCGAGTCATACCAAAGACTTTAAAAATGGAACTTGATACCACCTTGCTTAACACTCAGCATTATAAGGTACGGTTCAAGGGTAAAGTGGAGCAATCCAGGGAATGGAGTAGCGCCCTCACCTACACCTTGGTGTAGTAGCTATCGAAAAGGGAGCCTTCGGGTCACCCTCGACTACTAACTTTGTTATAATCAGTGTAGAGGGTTACAATGAAAGGAGATTCCGTTGTTTAGTGTGTTTGCCAATGGTTCGAGAGATAGATGTTCAATCCCAGTTCGAGTCATACTAAAGACTCAAAAATTGGAACTTGATGCCGCCTTGCTTAACACTCAGCATTATAAGGTACGGATCAAGAGTAAAGTGGAGCAAAACCAGGGAATGGAGTAGCGCCCTCACCTACACCTTGGTGTAGTAGCTATTGAAAAGGTCATCAACTTTACTTACTTTGTTTCTCTTTTAAAGTTTCCCTTTTGTAACCATGCTTAGATAATCGCAAGTACATTTTCTCTGGTTTGTCTCTTGAATTATCCGTATAGTTGTTTTTCCTGAATTTTTAGTAACAGCATTAAGGACTCTTATAAGTTGATGGTCTTGGAATAGTCCACAAGAACTTGGAAAAGGGAATGGGAAACTGGAGGTTAGAGGAAGAATTGAAACTATCGCACGACTAAATCGGTCAGGAAACTTTGAAAAGTCCTGGAGACCTTAGGAGACTTGCTATTACTAATGCGAAAAAACTACCAGTTAAAACCGGAGTGGGAAACTACTACTACTACTACTAAATTCTCTGGGATTTTGGGATACAAATCGTTTACCTAATCCTGGCCAGAACATTAAATTTAGAGTTAATCAAAAAGAAAAATCGACCAGAATACTGAGAAAAGTCCTGGAGACTTGAGGAGATTTGCTGTCACTCGGACTCCAGGGGAAAACCATCAGCTAACGCTAGTTTGAAAAACTCTCAAATGAGTAAACCAGATATGCACAAACCAGAATCTGGTTCACAAGTGCACTTCACCGTTCCTGCAGATCTCAGTGTTAAAGGAAAGGAAACCAATAAGCTATATAAATACCTGGACCTTGCTTGAGAGTTTAAAAAAAAGATAACGACACTAATCAAAGTTTGAATCCTTGAAACAATACAGAAAAACATGGGAAAGAGGTTGAAACAACTGGAGGTCCGAGGAAGAACTTTTGAGACTATAGAACTACTGAGATCGGTAAGAATACTTTTGAAAAAAAAAATCCTGGAGATCGGATTAGAATTACTGTCTCTCAGACTTCAGAAAAGCTCTACAGTTATGTAATTAACTAAACTTTCTGCCATGAACAGAATGTGACATAAGGTCAATTTTTAAGCGGAGTTTAACAGGTTTGAAGTCAGAGTTTTCCTTCTCCTAGACCGGTTGCTATATCAAATTTCAAGAGCCTTGTCTGTCCTACTATTCACTCGTAGCCAAGGGATGAATAGTTGGATTCATAACTTTCCCAAGGGTATTACTGCTATTCGAAATGTAAATAGCCTCATCCAGGATTCATTTTCTTCGTTGATAACCGTTACACCACGAGCGCATTTAACTATAATTTCCGGTATTTTTTGCCTCGAGTTCACTTCTTCTTCTGTTTCTAGTTTGTGAATCTTCTTCTTCTTCTTCTTCTTCTTCTTCTTCTTCTTCTTCTTCTTCTTCTTCTTCTTCTTCTTCTTCTTCTTCTTCTTCTTCTTCTTCTTCTTCTTCTTCTTCTAATTTGTGAATACTCTTCTTCTTCTTCTAGTTGGTGAAAATTCTCCTCATCCTTCTTCTTCTTCTTCTTCTTCTTTGAGTCGACATTCATAAATACAGTCATCTTTTCAGCCCATAGCAGGGTGGATTAATATCAGATCGATAATGGTTAAAAATCAATAAACTGCAGGAATGTATTATTCGATAACACGTGTAATGTTTTAATTCTTACACTTCCAATTGTTGGTTCGATTAGGAAATCGACAGTTTGTTTTGCAAACGTAAACCAAGCAGTGAAGTGGGGTGGGGGGAGAAGAAATCGAAGAAATGAAAGCAAAAGAAGAAAATCAAATTAAATAGAGAAGTGACTAAAGATAATTTATAAAAGTTAATAATGAAAAGAAAGAAAGAAAGAAAAGAAAAGAAAGAAAGAAAGAAAGAAAGAAAAGAAAAGAAAGAAAGAAAGAAAAAGTTTTGGGGAGTATTTCATACGAAAGAAATAACAAAAAAATGAAGAAAGAAAAGCAGAGAAATTAAGAAAAGGAAAAGAAAGAAATAAAAGAAAGAAAGAAAGAAAGACTTATTGAGAGTGATGGATTTCAAATTAAAAATAGAAAGAAATGAAGAAAGAAGGATAAGCAGGGAGAATAGGAAAAAGACATAGAAAGAAAAAAAAAGAAATTGCCAGAAAAAGACAAAGAAAGAAAGAAAGAAAAAAAGAAAGGAAGAAAGAAAGTGTGTTAAAAAACAACAACAAAAAAACAAAGGGAATAAGAAAAGATAAAGAAAGGAAGAAAGTAAAAAAGAAGAGGAATCTAGTTTTTTCAATTTTTGCTTCATTTTTCTTTTTTTCATTTCCTGGCGCTGACATTGCAATAATAAAATCGTTTGTTTTTGTGGGTCACTCCTTTTTTTTTTGCATCTTTCATTTTGGTCAAATTTTTGTTGCTTTAAAACATAAATCTTTGTAAAACATTAATTGTTGAGAGAATCAAAAAAATAGAACACCTGCTTTTGCCTTCATCGATTAATTGGTTCTTTCTATCTCATCCATTCTTTCTTTCTTTCTTTCAAAAGAGTATCTATCTATCTATCTTTTTTCTTTCATTGATTTTTTAAATTTTCTTTCTTTCTTTCTTTCTTTCTTTCTTTCTTTCTTTCAATAGAGTATCTATCTATTTATCTACAATTGTTTTTTTCAAATTTCTTTCTTTCTTTTTTCTTTTTTCCTCTTTCTTTCTTTCTTTCTTTCTTTCTTTCTTTCTTTCTTTCATTCTTTCTTTCTTTCTTTCTTTCTTTCAATAGAGTATCTATCTATCTATCTATCTATCTACAATTGTTTTTTTCAAATTTCTTTCTTTCTTTTTTCTTCTTTCTTTCTTTCTTTCTTTCTTTCTTTCTTTCTTTCTTTCTTTCAAAAGAGTATCTATTGATTTATCTTTTTTCTTTCATTGATTTTTTAAATTTTCTTTCTTTCTTTCTTTCTTTCTTTCTTTCTTTCTTTCTTTCTTTCTTTCAATAGAGTATCTTTCTTTCTTTCTTTCTTTCTTTCTTTCTTTCTTTCTTTCTTTCTTTCTTTCTTTCAGTAGAGTATCTTTCTTTCTTTCTTTCTTTAGAGTATCTATCTTCTTTCTTTCTTTTTTTCTTTCTTTCTTTCAATAGAGTATCTATCTATCTATCTATCATTGCTTTCTTTCTTTCTTTCTTTCTTTCTTTGTGTCCATGTTCTAATGTTCAGACTAATATCCTCATCCTCGTTGATTTTATTACTTTTCAGACGATGTTTTTGAAAGTTTTGAATAAGTTAACTGTATACGACAAAGTTATTGTACACCCGTTTAAACGAACAGCATGCGTTACTTTCGGATCATTCATCATAATCTACATCTCTCTCCCTTTCTCTCTCCCCTTCTCTCTCTCTCTCTCATATCAACGTCAGCAAGTCGCGCTGACCCCCCCCTCTCTCTCTTGCCATCCATCCCTATCACCTATTGCTCCGAGCAGGTCCTCCAAACAACATCTAGCGTCCGTACAGAAACGATGTATGTAAATCCCTGCTGGTTGGCCAACACAAACACGACCATGTGTAGTGGTCCTTTCTTTATTCTGATTTTCACACAATATATGATGTCAGAAGTAAAGAACAAGCACGTCCTTTTATAACCGCCTACGCAAATGACCTGAAACGACAACGGAAAAGAAGACTTTACGACCTGGTTCCAGAAATTCGAACAGTACCTTATGGCGTCAGAAAAAAGCAGCGAAGCCCGACCACGTAAAAGACGCGAAATGCCTATATTAAGGCGAAGAAGAAGCCGTTGAAATATACAACGCACTTTCGTTCATAGAAGCGGGAAATGGTTATTACAATACTTTATTACGCAAGTTCGAAAAATTTATTGAGAGCAAAACAGACTTAATCCACGAAGTTTATGTCTTCAATAATAGAGATCAGAAAGAAGGAGAATCATTCCTTTCTTTCTTAACAAACATCACCTCACAGGCCAGAAAATGTGTACCATAGCCATACATGAATATGTGAAACGTACATAGAATGTTCATAACATATATATGTTGTATTTTGACCTTCGACCCGGTCAAATATGCCATTCCAAGGTGATGCACCGGAAGGAAGTGACACA
Organism: Sepioteuthis lessoniana; assembly: GCA_963585895.1. Taxonomy (NCBI): domain Eukaryota; kingdom Metazoa; phylum Mollusca; class Cephalopoda; order Myopsida; family Loliginidae; genus Sepioteuthis; species Sepioteuthis lessoniana. Next base: position 3,486,816 of record OY757933.1, read on the forward strand.
TTCCGATGGCACTTATGAGGAAAAATCGCGTTGGTGGACCTGGCTAACAAAATGGGACAAGGAAAAAATCCCATGATACACTCATAGACTGATGCACCGGAAGATATATAATATATAATATATAACTCAGTCAAGACAAGAAGTTAGAGATCAGTTGGAGTAGAGACGAGATGTGGTAGGGAAAGCCACACCAGGCCGATGGGGCCCTCGGGGCCCCCGATTGAGTTGGGGTCCAGGGAAGTTGCTGATAAGATGTGGTAGAGAAACCCGACCGAAGGGGCCTTCGGGACCCCCGATGGTGTTTGGAGACCAGTTGGGGATAAGATGCAGTAAAGAAAGCCATTATCCAGTAGAGAGCTGGGCCCCTGGGCCTCCGGTTGAGCAGCCCTGGAGAACGAGAAAGACACAACGCTGACGGCCATAAGAGTGGGGGTCAATATATATTGCAGTTATGTTCGGTCTCCAACTCCCTCTCACACGCAAACCTTGAGTAAACCTTTTCAAACGTTACAAACAAAGTGAGAGGTACATATTTTTCTAAAGAAGCTTTCGCTCGTCTGTTTAATTATTGTGTCGTTATGATTCTGCATATATATATATATATATATATATATATATATATATATATATATATATATATATATATGTGTGTGTGTGTGTGTGTGTATAAGCATATTTATTATGTGAGAATATAACATATACATAGAACACAGGAATCCCGAAACACGAAAAACATGTAACGACTTCTTAGTTCAGGTACGAAACCTTTTATTACCTTTGAGTTAAAGGTTACGACATAAGGAAGAGATGCACAATCTTTCTATGATGACTTTTCCATCTGCCCCCCCCCATCTCGTGCGGCGCCCGTAGCGCGCAAAAAATTTAATAAACAATTTAATATTCATAACAAAACAGGAATGAAAATAAATGAGAAACATAATGTGCGAGTTGCCTTTGTAGAAATACAGTTATGGCCAATCAAATGAAAATAGGGTTGTCCACACGTGTGTGTGTGTTTATATGTTAATAAAGTCTATCAAATAAATGGTTCCATGGTTGGCCGAATAAGTTGAATAAAAATAATTGTCTTTACTTACATAAGTGGGTATGTGTGTGTGTGTGTATATGAATGATGGGCCGTAAGTACGGGTCTTTGCTTTCATTAAGTCCACACTGTGTTTTTTAAGATTTTGGCGATGTGTCACATTGATGAAAGAAAGTTGCAAGCCTTTCCCTTTGAGTCTATATCGCGGTTCTGTGCGGCTCAGTCATGACCTCTAGTGAAAAGTCTTTTTGGGTAGTAGACGGAATGACTTTTTGGCTGTGGAAGAAATGAATTGAATGACCGACAACTGACCTGGTTGATTAAATTCTTCGTTATTTATACTTTAGTAGTGGATCAAAAAATAGTTTTATTGCAGGTCCTAAAATTTAAGCGCGTTGACATTTCTTGACCAATCAGATTCGTATTTGTACTTATTTGTTTTCGAGCCTAAAAAATTTTCTGTTAATTAGTTTCTGATCCGGATTTTCTAGAATGTTCTTATTCTATGTTTTTAGCTGATTGGTTGAAAAATATAAAAATGTAACTTCAATACTAATGCGGTTTTGATCCAAAATTTCTAGAATGTTCTTATGTATGTTTTGGGGGTTGATTATTTTAAGGCTAAAAAAATGTGTATTCTATACACTTACGTTATCGACTGAGGAAAGGGAGGACAACGAACCTGTTACTAAAAGGTCCAACAGTCCCATTGAAACTTGACACGGGTGGTGACGTAAACATTTTACCGATGTAATGTTACAAAAAAAAAAAAAAAGAAAAAAAGAAAAGAAAACCGGGGATAAAACCGACAAAAATGCAACTAAGATACACTGGCAACAGAGTACCAATCACAGGAAAAGTAGACATTACTGTCGAAAGAAAAGGTTTGTTACACGAACTGAATTTTACCATAACTCCCAGACACGTCCAACTTATACTAGGAAAAGACTCGTGCAATAAATTAAAGTTAATTTAGCGAGTGCATATAGACAAACCAACTGCCTGTGGAGAATTGTTTGATAGGATGTCTGCCGGGACGAGTAAACATCAAACTTGCACAAGACGCAATACCCGTTATAGAAGCACTTAGGAAAATTCCGTTCGCCATGTACAACGAAATCAAAATGAAACTTGACAGAATGGAGAAAGGTGGAATTATTAAAAAAAAGTAACTTAACTAACAGAATGGATAAGTGCAATGCATATCGTGCACAAACCAAACGGAAAGATAAGGATCTACAAGGATCCACGGAACCTGACCAAAGTAATCCCCTGAGAACATTTTAAACGCGACACCAAGAATAATTGCTATTACTTAAAATAGTCAGACTATAGACCTCATCTTTATTATCATGCTCACAACACTTTGGCCGATATGTCTTTCGGCCTTCTCCACGTGTTTCTTATCGAGCTCGAGAATCCGCACAGAACTCTTTATTTGATCCGTAGTTATTGACTGTTTGAATTCTATTAGCCATGACCAGATACAAGTGTTAAGTTAGTCTTACCTGTCATTGAGATTGAACCTGCAACCTCCTGATGATTTCACTCAGAAGCACTTTACGACCAACCGCCTTATCCACTGCGCCATGTGTGCTCGTCAGACAAATAATAACTATTATCAAGCTTCATCTAAGAAGATTTAGATACAAAAATAATTCTCTACCCCATTCTCTCATATATTTGATGTTTCGCACACACGTATACAATATCGATCTCATTCAAGTCATGAACCGAACAGCGTTTTCATTATCTTGATTTTCACACAATATATCACACTCAGAAGCTTCCTGTTGGGGAGAGTCTTATCCCCCTCGAGGAGATACAGTCAGTGCATTCAAAGACCTACTGTTGATTCTTAGTGATTGTTCTACTTTTCGACAGGTCCAAATCTTTTAAAAATTCTTACTGAGTAGTTTTCCACCCTTATTATCCAAAAGGAATGTTCGGTAGTATGTCTGTTTATCACTCAGTTAAAAATTTGGGCAGATAACTTCAGAGCCAGTTTACGTTGACCTAAACCCCCATGTCGATTTTTCAACTAGTATGTATATTTATAGTGTTTGTATTGACTAATTGTAAAAGTGTGTAAATCTCTGTGAATCCAAGGAAGTGTAAATGTAGAAATATGTTTGAAATAAAGATTTGAAATATAAAATATGTTGAAATATACAACCGTGTGTATAGGTGTTCTTTTTTATTTAGATATTTTAATTTTTAAAGAATGTGTGAGAAATAGTATCTAAGTGTATATGGTTGAATTAAAGAAAAGAATAAAAAAAAAAGGATTGTCAAATGCGATTTTAAATTCTTTCTTTGTACTTCCAATTATAAAAGCCTTCAAACATTTCGTGTTTCTGAAAAGATATGCCTAAAGGAATGTAGCTTTCGATTTTTTTTTCTTTTTTAAGTGTCCTAATTTGTTTGTTAAGTGGTACTCGTGAAATTCTGTGCTGGAATACCCAGAGGTTTTACAAGGTAAGTATTAGATTGTAGATAGAAGATAAAAGGTGTGTGTGTGTGTGTGTGTGTGTGTGAGAGAGAGAGAGAGAGTTGGGGGAGGATGGAGTAGAATAGAAAAAGATATATATATATATATATATATATATATAGAGAGAGAGAGAGAGCGTGTGTAAGGAGAGACAGAAGAGAGAATACGAGAGAGAGAGAGAGAGAGAGAGAGAGAGAAGAGGGGAGGGAGGAGAGGAAAGAAGAAAAAGATAGAGGAGAGAAGAGAAAGATATATATATATATATATATATAGAGAGAGAGGATATATATATATATATATATATATAGAGAGAGAGAGAGAGAGAGAGAAAGAAAGAGAGAGAAACCAATGGAGTGTGTATAAGGAGAGACAAGAGAGAGGAAATTAGAGATAGATAGCTAGATAGATATAGGGAGAGAGAGATAAAGGTGGAGGGGAGAATATATATATATATATATATATATATATATATATATATATATATATATATATCATGTGTCGGGAAAGACAGAATGGAGGAAAAGATAGATAGATAGATAGATAGAGAGAGAGAGATGGTTTGGTTTCTTTGTTTTAATGGCATATCAACCTTTGTGGGTTATTCAATGCCAAAGCCATTCTCCTAGAAGAACAGTAGTGGTACTATTTAACCCATAACTGGGAGGATAAGGGGGTTCCTACCTTTCCCAAGGGTATTTGCCCGAAAGTGAACGTAATAGCGCGACTGAGAGAGAGAGAGAGAGAGAGAGAGAGAGAGAGAGGCGGGAGAGGTAAAAGGAGAAAAACAAAGAGAGAGAGAGAGAGAGAGAGAAAGAGAGAGAGAGAGAGAGTACGTATGATAGATAAAGAGTATGAAGGGTGATGCACTTTCACCAAAAAAACTGCCGATCAGAAGTATCTGGTATCATCATTTTATTAAGATGGTCAGTTGGGTACAAGTCTTCATTTAGAATTTAAATCATAAGCTTTAGTCCCGATACTTTTTATCACACCTTATATATATTGTAGGTATCATACAATAACTGATGTTTATACAACAGCATTGCTTCTAACAATATATATATATATATATATATATATAGTCATCCACAGACTAACTGTTACGTTGTATCACAGCTCTTCAGTGTGGCGAGACACGCGAAATACTTCAAGCTGGAAACGAAACCCGGCTGAATTTACCCCAGTCAGACATCTTACTCATCAGCTAGAGCCGCCCCAGCGCAAGCAAAGGTATATATTCACATACGCTTATGGACTACCTGATTAATCAATTCATGGGAAGAGCTTAGCATTTTCGCATATATATATATATATATATTTGCGTGTATGTGTGTTTGATTAAACAGAACACTTACTTTGTGTCTACCGATTCTATCTTTGATCCGTTCAAGTCTTCGTATGAGTCGTTTGACTTCAGGATAAAATGAATTTAGGAAGGCGGCGTATTTTTCCCTAGTTCTTTCGGCCTCAATTGGAAACATCTTCGAACATATACACTGTTAATATATTACTACCGGGTTAACTCTGACCTGGAGTGTTTTTACATGTTAAGGTCCCATCTATGGGTCAAATAGATTTTTAAAATCAAATAGGAGTTTTTGGTGCCATGTAACTTTAAATTATTATTATATGAGTTTTTCACATGTGAGTTTTTCACATCAGCATTAGCTGATGGTCTTTCACTGGAGTCTGAGTGGTCATAAGTCCGCTGATCACATCATTTTTGTTCATTCCCTTATATAAGTGTAAGTTGAAAATAGTTTCCCATCATTAAATCGTGAAAAAAGCACCTACATAGAAAGGCATGGTAGAAACAATTACAGATTATATCAGGAAGAACATCCCACAAAACAGCAGCTGTACGGCCACCTACTACCAATCACGAAAACTATCCAAGTTAGACGAACCTGACATGCAGGACACTACTGGAGAAGTAGGGACGAGCTTCCAAGTGATGTACTCCTATGGACCCCTTCACATGGCCGCGCAAAAGCAGGGTGGCCAGCTCGAACCTACGTACAACAGCTCTGTGAGGATACAGGGTGTAGCCCTGGGGACCTACCGGAAGCGATGAACGATAGGGAGGGGTGGCGAGAGAGAGTCAGGGATATCCGTGCTGATGGCGTGACAAGATGATGATGATGAAATAACATGGAAATAATAAATTAAAATGAATTGAGTTCTAGGTGTAGACATATGAACAGATTTCTTTTGTGTCATTTACCATCCGGTTGACTTCAATTTTCCCATATTTCTAAATAAACCATACAAACGAATAAACAAAAGCTGTCTTTTTGTGTCACTCGTACTCACCTGACAAATTCTTCAGCCTTAGATTATGGTTGCCCTGTTATTTTTTTTTTCGATTTGTTCCTTCTGATGACTGTAGTAATTTACTAAGCATTTTGCTTAGATGTGGCACAAGGCCGTATAAATGGGGCACCCAATGAGACGACTGCATGCACCACATTATGCCATGAGTAACGGTTTTAACAGGAACGTATATTCAATATTTAATTTTTAGAAACCTGTTCGGCAACAGAAGTCGACTTTTAATCTATCTATCTATCTATCTATCTATCAGGGTCATTCAATAAATGAAGGGAATTTTTTGAAAAAGGCAAAATGTTTTTTTTCAATGAATGTGAATTCTGTATTGTTTGGGATTGGTTTATAGCAAAAGTTATTCTAATCTCGGAATGATATTTGTTTTGAGTTTATTCAAAATAGCGGTAAAACAGACTACTCAAGGCTTGAACAGAGTTCTATCATCAAATTTTTGCTGGCCGAAAAGTGCAAACCATGTGAAATTTACTGAAGAATGCCTGATGCGTACAAAGTTGTATGTTTTAGTCAATAAAAATGTTTACACATTGGCCTAAACGTAGATTTCTTTACAACCAGTCTTAATGAAATAGACACACTACTCTCTAAAAAAAGAATGTAGGGAAAATCGTAACTTACCTGAAAAGCGTGTGGACATGTTTTGTAGGGTTTAGTCGCTTAACAAAAAAAAAAAAAAAAAGCCAAAATAGCGACACACAGTCGCTTTTATATTTGATTATCTCGCGTGAGTAACGCAGACTCTAACCGTTCCTATGCAAATGAGACTATGCCAGGTGTATAAAAGGAGCCGTGGAGGGAACGGGTGAGTGAGTTCGAAGAAGGCGTGTTGCGTAGGCAGACACGTGCAACAGGATTGTCTGAGTCAGCTTAAAAGACCGTAACGTTATTGAAATCAACTTTCAAACTAGAAAGAAAAAAGTTACTGGCGTAGTAGTCAGTAAATAAGATCATGCTGACAGTCTTTTGTAATGTTAAAGGACACATCCCAAATGATTTCCTTGAAAAAGGTGCAAACAGTACTTCCCAAAGTTAATTACTAAGGTAAAATTCACTTTATTTCTTGAACAACCCATGTATATCTATATAATAAAGTTCAACGCCTATCTTTGTGTATATGTGTGTGTCTATACATCTATCAAACGAAAGGCAATAGAAGACACGTTAAAAAAGTGTATTCTAATGTATAATTTTACGAAAAAAAAAGACAGAGAATAAACTACATGAAATTTACTTTCCAGATCGATCAAAGGGCTTAAAGAGGACAAAGCCCCCCACCCCGATAAAAATTCAAATACCTCCAATTTTGATAAAAATAAAAATATCTCTACTTGGCACGATTTTAAAAAATTTCCCCGTTTTGCAATAATATTTACCCTCTCCCACACGAAGTTTACAACACAGAACAACACCCCCTTTGAAAGTGCCAATACATCCAGTTTTCATGGAAAATAAATAAAAACGAAGTATGCTAATGTAAAATTTCACGAGAAAGACAATGAACAACATGAAATTCACTCTTAAGTGTGATTCGGTGGCTTAAAGGGGGTAAACACCCCCGATGAAAAATCAAATACTTCTGATCTTAAAGTAATTAAAATTTTATTGCTGATGTTTACAGGAAGTCAGGATCTTTATCTGGGAGTGTATACTGATTTGATTATTGGCAACTGGGAAAAGAGCTGAATTACATATTTCAAGTGTTAAATGATTTGATGTAACGTTAATCCCTCACCCCCACCACATTAGATCAGTCTTCTAACCATTCCACTTCTTACCTAGCCGGTGATCAACTAGTGGTTCGAGGGGGGTAACGCACATTTCTTGCTACCACAAAAATACGATCGGGGGGGGGGGGGGGGCAGGAGAAAATAAAACAGACGAACAAACACGAACAATGCTTGGGGTTAACTCAGAGCAGAAGAAGAGTATGCAACACTACATGCATGTGTGGACTAACGCTAGCGTGGGTTACTAGCGAAAATTCCACAAGCAACTCGAATGCTGACATCTTGAGTCGATCTTCTTCGCCGTGGCTGGACCCTCTCTTCTCTGCTACTGTCTCCTGAGTCCGGTGTTGACTGCCCCTATCCGTGGTTCCACGCCAACTCTTCTGCTGACTCGCCTCTCTGCTGTCCAGTCGCCAACTGCTCTCGTCCGGGTCCCGTCGTCAACTGCTCTCCTCCGGGTCCCGACGTCAACTCTCTCTCGCGTCCCCTTACCACTTCCGGATACGGCGAGATTTCAGGTCCAAAAATCCTTTGTCTGGTTTCGCGCCGAAACAGACAAAGGAATCGTCTGCTCGGGCCACCCATATTGTGCTACATTGACAAATCCTTATGTTTCAGAGTTTTAATCATATCTCATTTTTTATTTTCTAATTGCTTTACCTTCTGTATTTTTAAAAACATGTTCATATCTTTCTGCAGCAATTTGCTTGATATAAGGTCTGGTAGCATCTGACTCGATTTGTTAAGTATCATGAATAGTTTTAATGATGATATTAAATGGCTACGATAATATACGAGGATCATTAAATAAGTTTCCAGACTTTTTCGTATGGGCACTTTTATTGATAGTACACACATGAAACTCTAGTCCACTTCAAAGTAATCTTCTCCGGCTGCAATCCACTTGTTGTACCTTTCCAACAACTTCTGGAAGACCCCATGGAAGTCCTATTGTGTGAGAGTGTCAATGACCTTCGTCACAGCCTCTCTCATCTCCTCTATTGTCTCTGAGCTTAGGGAATAACCAAAAGTCACAGGGAACAAGGTCTGGACTATAGGGTGGGTGAGAAACTGTCCTGATGCCCATCTTGGTCAAATAGTCTGTGACAAGGATGGAGTTGTGGACTGGTGTATTGTCCTGGTGGAAATGCTACTGACCCGATTTGAAGAGTGCTGGCTTCTTCCGACGGAATCTCTTCCTGAACTCCCTTAAAACCTCAACATAGTAACCCTAACCTTTACCCTAACCCTTTGGCCAATCAACTGTGGTATATTGACTTCCTTACTCCTCCCACACCTCTCATCATCCCTCACAGACTCCCTGCCTTCCTTGAATCTCTTATGACACCCAAAAACTCATGCTCGATTCATGCAAGATGCTCCAAAAACAGTCTGAAGCATTCCATAGGCGGCATTCTGTGGCATTTTTTCCAAGTTTAAAACAATTTTATTGCATATCGTTCTTCTAAAGTGTCCTCACATCCAGATTGCATTTTTGAAATTCACCAGCTGTGACAATCAGGCTTTAGTAGGGTGTATTCTAATTCCTACTGTGGCTGTAGTTCATTTGAAGCTGAAATCATAAAAATTGGTCAGTCATCCCATAAGATGTATAGCAATAACATAGTGAATTTTCAAGAGTCTAGGAAAATTTGAAATGCCTGTACAAAAAAAGTATGGAAACTTATTGAATTGCTGGTGTCTGTTGTGATTCTTGAATTAACAGGGCAATATGTATGCCTTATGATTTTCTTCAATCTTTTATTTACTTAAATGCAAAACACGCAGTCGATACAATTCAATCTATAAACAAAAATATTGCTATAAAGAATAAGTTTGTATTCAACTGTGGTTATTTTTAGTTTAAAGGAAGCACTTCTATTAAACAAAACTGGCATTCCTTTCTTTTGAGTAACAAAAATGGAGATAGATTCATAATCTACACGATTCGGAACAATATTTTTATTAGAATAAGCAAGTATTCAATTCAATCGTATATTAGACTAAATTATAATTTTTTAACTGAAACCAGACAATAAGAGCTTGCAGATATTCCGCTCAAAGACATTCAATAATATCGAAGCAGTAATTTTTATAAATTAGAGTACGATTTTTGAAGGTTCTTTCTGAACCCAGTAAACAACGGGTATTTCTGCTAGTATATATATACATATATATACGTGTATGTGTGCGTGTATGTGTGTGTGTGTATGTGTGTGTATGTGTGTGTGTGTGTGTGTGTGTTCGTATGTGTGTGTGTTACAATTTCTAGTTGATTTAATAAGCAACCAGTTGCAGAAACTAGTTGTCATACACGCTAGTTTCTACATCAGTGGTTACTTATTAAATCAAGTTAGATTTTAAATTATTTTGAGAAATTTCCTAAAAATTAGTCGCAATGAATCCGACAAAAACAGATAAAAAAGGAAAGAGATGAAAATAGAAAGGGAGAAAAAGGAAGAGAGAGAGAGAGAGAGAGAGAGAGAGAGAAAGAGAAAGAAAGAAGAGAGAAAAGAAGAAAAAAGAAAGAGACAATAAAAGAAAAGAAAGGAAAAAGAAAATGACTTAGAAAATTTGGAATGAATGACGTATATTATTTATAGGCAGAACGATTTAAAAGAACAATAAAGATTAAAACAACAACCAAAGAAACAGCCAACACCGCTTATGTGTGTGATGGACATTCACGTACGCCATCTGGTGATTGCCAGTGGCATTTATGTGATTAATTAATTGATTGATTTTAACGGCATGTTCCTTTTGTGTAGTTGTTTCTTGAGTGTTTTTTTTTGTATCCTGATCAGATTGAACCTTGCAGTTATGAGGAAGTTCGTCGATTATCCTGTGGGTGCTTTCAGTGAGGTATTTTAGCAGAAGCGGCTTACTAGTTGAAGACAAGGCTAACTATCGCGCCCTGGGACCCAATCAGCACATACGTTCTCTGCTATGAGTATTTGTCGACCGTCCCACCAACCGAACGAGTGTGGCACATGGCCTTTTTTAAGGTGGGTCCGGGCGCAAAGCTGTAGCCCAGACGCGCCTGGCGGCTCCAAAAATACCTCGGGCCCCGTCGGCGTTTCCCTCAGGTGCCAGGCGATAAACCTAGCTCCTCCGAGTAGGGTTAGAGCCTCGGGGGACGGCCCCCTGAGGCTTGAGGTAATTTACTAAGCTTTTTTTTGCTTAGATGTAGCACAAGGCCGCATGAATTGGGCACCCAATGAGAATCGAACTCACTCGTGTAGGTTTGCTAGTCTACCTTGCTAACCATTACACCACCCGAGGTGTCCCCCCCATGAGGCTTGAGGTATGTCCAGAGACGTGATACACCCGACCAGATCCGTGCCGCTGATATCACAGCCGGTTGAAGTGTGTCCCATCCACTGGATTCGGTGGATTAAATACGTTCAATGCTAGTATCCGAAAGGAAAAAGTTTTTTCTTCGAGACTATTGGTAACGGTTGACATGGCAGAATTTCTTTTCAGCGGCCGGAAGCCCCTTTCTTTTGGTATGCGCTGTTCTTGCTTCCTGCCAGAGGGCTTCTGTATAGCATTTTTTTCCTTTTTCTTTTTATTAATCCCCACAATGGAAGGGCACTCCACACTCCCCAGAGATTCATACGGTTTAGTGTCAGACTTAGAACAACTCTTTCTTTTTATTGATCCCCACAATGGAAATGCACCCCACACTCCCCAAGGATTCATACAGTTGTGTGTCAAACTTAGAACAACTCTTTCTTTTTATTAATTCTCACAGTGGAAAGGCACCCTATACTCTCCAGAGATTCATACTGTTTAGTTTCAGACTTTGAACAAATCTTTCTTTTTATTAATCCCCACAATAGAAGGGCACCCCACACTCCCCAGAGATTCATACGGTTTGGAGTCAGACTTAGAACAACTCTTTCTTTTTATTGATCCCCACAATGGAAAGGCACCCCACACTCCCCAGGGATTCATACTGTTTAGTGTCAGACTTTGAACAACTCTTTCCTTTTTTGGAGGGGGTTCTTACCCCTCTAAAGTGAGGCACAGTCAGATTATTCTAAGCCCCACTGACGCCTCTTTTTTTACTATAGTTTCTTCTTTCTGTTTCTCCTCCTGTCTTGCCCCCTCTCTCAGCTAAGATTGAATTAAAACTCCAAACATCTAAACTTTACTAACACTTTTTTTTCTCTCCCTTTTTCATCCAGTCGGCTGGGGTTGTAGAATACGCTGACTTCATCTCTGCAGAGGGGTAAGACCTTCCACTTAATGATTATCCGGGATATTACACTAAATAATCTGATGGCGAGGCTCCAGTTCTGGAGCTTTGGGGAATGTGGAGTATCCCTTCATTGCCTTTACTCTCAGGTCCACTCTGACCTAGAGTGGTTGAACTTCTTAAAGTCCAATCTATGGGCCAAAGAGAACTGTTTGATCACTTAACTGTGTGCAAACGAATGACTGATTTTAAATTGAATTGTTAGTGTGGCATAGCATGCGTGAAACCATTTAACTCTGTGCAAATAAAACTATTAGTGATAGATAGCAATACTTGAAACCATTTAACTCTGTGTAAACAAATGGTCTCTAGCGCGTTTAAAATGTTACCTATAAACTATACGTTTATAAAGATATATAATTTGGCATTAAATAAACGACAATAGCCCAGTCGGTTGGGGCTGTAGAATACACCGACTGCGCCTCTGCAGAGGGTTAAGACTCTCCCAACGAGCGTCCTGGATAAAACATTAAAATATCTGATGGCGAGGCGCCAGCTTAGGAGATTTGGGCAATATGGATTACCCCTTCATTGCCATTACTCCCAGGTCCACTCTATCTTTGAGTGATAGCACTTGATAGGGTCCTATCTATGCGTCATACTTAGAACATCAATGTTTTAACAATTAATGTAGTTCAATATCATTTTAAACATTTTAACTTAAATAGATGTATATCATCCATTGATGGGACCCTAATAGGTTCTAACATTTCGAGTCAAAGTGGACCTGGGAGTACTGTCAATTAAAGGGTCAGTTCCAACTCCTCAGAACTCTCGAAACGAACTTTAGCGTCATACCCAGAGCATTCTTTTTTTTTTTTTTTTTTTTTACAGTGGAGTCTTACCTCACAGCACGGGTTGCAATTGACAAGGCGAAAATAAAAGTATAATTACTCATCCAGTAAAGCCGTGAAACAGTCAGCTTGACCTTCTTACTGATTGCTGCACCCAGAACTATTTCTTTACCGGAAAGTCAGTGTATCCACACTTCGACTAAAATTTACTTCTTCGTACACATGTCACATTTTTCGGTAAACTCCACATGCTTTGCACTTCTCAGCCAGCAAATATTTGATGACATGCCCCTGTTCAAGCCTGGAGCACTCTGTTTGGATTTCCACCATTTTGAATAGCTTAAAAACAAATATTTTTGCTTGATTAAAATAATTTTTGCTTTAAATCAATTCCAAACAGTGCAGATTTTATATTTCTGGGAAAAATTCTGAAAAAAAGGATTACTTTGCTTTTTTTAAAAAAATCCCTTATTGAATGAACCCCGTATTATAGGGTGTCTCAATAAACATGGAACTCATGTGACAGCCAATATAGTGTGTCTCAATATACATGGGACCCATGTGACTGTCAATATAGGGCGTCTCAATAAACATAGGATCTATGTGACTGCTAATAACTCTACTAATAATAATGTTGTGTTCTTTTTTGTTTCAGATTTGAAAATAGTATACTATAACAACTATTAATTCTTGATCACATGCCTTGGACAAGAGAGAAAAAAATATTTTGCATCACTACTTATTTGGAGACAAAATCATTTAAACCTGTCTCAAAATAGATGCAGCCCATTAATATGATAATGATTTATTACAGAGACTAGAAACTCAAAAAAAGATTGAATGTCCTGGAAGCTGATATAACAATTGAAAACCCATTGATTTGACGTCTCTAGCTGAAAGGATATATTTTTTTACAGGACGTGTTCCAAATGGGCGCCATTACACTTATCTGTTATAAATATTAATGGGTTGCAACTATTTTGAGATACCCTGTACCTCATATTAATGGGTTGCAACTATTTTGAGACACCCTGTACCTCATATTAATGGGTTGCAACTGTTTTGAGACACCCTGTACCTCATATTAATGGGTTGCAACTATTTTGAGACACTCTGTACCTCATATTAATGGGTACATAGAACATTTCCTTGCAGAACTTTAGCATCCCAAATCTTTTATACAACAAAAATAAAAGCTTCAACAAACTAAAAAAGTTACTCAATTTGAGTTACAATTTTTCCAAAAGTAAATTACCAAATAATATCCGTTTTGATAGGATGATCTTCGACAAGAAATTATAAAAACTTTGTATTTTAAGTTGAAATGGAAATTTGAAAAGATTCTAAGGGTGTTCTTATTTGGGGAAGGTAGAGTACCCCTTCATTAGCATTACTCCCAGGTCCACTCTGACTGGGAGTGGTTGTACTTGACTGGGTCCCATCTATGGTCCAAATTGATCTGTTAAAATTATTTGTATTAGATAGAAATACTTGAAACTATATAACTGTAATTTATTCGAATTAAGATTAGTTACTTGAAGTTAAAATTGTTTACAAAACATTGTTTTTATGGCATATCAAGCTATTTTGGTTATTTAATGCTAAATCCGGTTTTTACATACATATTAAAAATATGATTTTTAAAACACATTGCTAAATGATCAAACAGTTCTATTTCTAACAATTCAATTTAGCATAAGTCAAGAAAGTTAAATTATTCCAAGTATTGCTATGTATCATTTACAATTTAAAGAAACATCAGTTATTTGTTTGCACACAGTTAAATGATCAACCAGTTCTTTTTCATATTATTCAATTTAGTCATTTGTTTGCACTTATTTTAAATGTCAAACATTTCTATTTGATGCATTGATAGGGGACTTTCAGGAGCTACCTTCTGCGTGGGATACAGTCTACGTATTCGAAACCGCGGGAAAATTTTTAAGGAGCACATATTTATGTTTAAGACTGACATTGACAAGTAAATGGTTACCCCCTCCAAAAAAAAAACAAACCCCAAAAACAACAACAACAACAACAAAAAACAAACCCAAACAACAACAACAACACCAATAATAATGATAATAATAATAATAGTAATAAACATCATCTCACACCAGAAAACCTGGACGTGGCTAAGAAAAGGAAACCTTAAGAGAGAAACAGAATCACTCCTAATAGCAGCACAAAACAACGCCATAAGAACCAATCATATCAAAGCGAGAATAGATAAGACGCAACAAAATGGCAAATGTAGGCTATGCGGTGATAGAGATGAAACCATCAATCACATAATAAGCGAATACAGCTAATTAGTGCAGAAGGAATATAAGACTAGATACGACTGGGTGGGCAAGGCGATCCGCTGGGAGATGTGCAAAAAATTTAAATTTGACCATACAAACAAATGGTATATGCACAACATCTGTCCTAGAAAAGGACACACATAAACTCCTATGGGACTTTGACGTACAGACGGATCACCTAATCTCGGCCAGAAAACCAGACCTTATAATAATCAACAACAACAAAAAAGAGAATTTGCAAAATTGTGGACTTTGCTATCCCGGCTGACCACAAAATAAAACTGAAAGAATTTGAAAAGAAGGATAAGTACCTCGACCTTGCTAGAGAATTGAAAAAACTGTGGAACATGAAGGTGACAATTATACCAATTGTGATTGGTGCTTTTGGTACAGTAACTAAAGGATTATTAAAGGGACTGGAGGACTTGGAAGTTAGCGGACGAGTGGAGACCATCCAAACTACAGCATTATTGAGAACGGCCAGAATACTGTGAAGAGTCCTGGAGACTTGAGGAGATTGCTGTCATTTAAAATCTAGTGAAGGACCATCAGCTAAAACTGATGTGAAAAACTCTAATGAGTAAATAATAATAATAATAATATATGCCATCAGTTAACGCTGGTGTGAAAAACCCTTAAAGGAATAATAATAATAATAATAATAATAATAATAGATTTCATAATAATAGAAAAAAAAATTACACATATAATACCCCCCCCCCAAATTCCTTTAAAACAAAAACACCCAATTTAGCCCCAAAGAAACAACAACAACAACAACAACAACAACAAACTAATTTTGTATCTACTGCGGTCAGTCTTGAGAAACAACTCCGAAGTAATTACTAATCTTATACGTAGGTAGTGGAACGAGAATATGTATGCTTCTTCTTCTTCTTCTTCTTCTTCTTCTTCTTCTTCTTCTTCTTCTTCTTCTTCTTCTTCTTCTAATAATAATAATAATAATAATAATAATAATATATTTGTACAGTTCATCATTTAACCGAATAGATCCAGCCTTTCTTTTGTTATCAATCAACCCACCTGAGAAAAGAAAAGAAAAAAAAGAACAGAAATAAAAATCGCACTGTCATTTATTTGGTAGTTGTACATAAACATTTGATGAAGCGTGGGCGTTGGGATTATTGGTTTTGTAATGATGTCCGTTTATAGAACCGATCGTTCAGTTTTGATCAATAAAGATATTCTGACCTTAAGCAAGTCATTCAGACACACAGATTTAAGGCTTTTAGTTTGGAAGATTAAAAAAAAAAAAAAAAAAAAGAAAGAAAAAAGAAGTAAAAAAAAAGAAGAAAAATCGTACAAATGAATGAGAAACTAAAGAGGTGGCAAGAAGAAGAACTTCCCGCCTACGACAAAAGCGAGACGAGGTTACTGTGACCTTGGCTGAAACTGCTACACCTGATGACCTGATTACACTTATATTCACGTGCTAGTAAAATCTGTAATTTCCCACATGATATCATAGTACCAAGATGTCCAAGTCTGTTCATATTCTATCTATCTATCTATCTATCTATCTATCTATCTATCTATCTATCTATCTCAGTCTGTTTCTATCTATCTATCTATCTATCTATCTATCTCAGTCTGTTTCTATCTATCTATCTATCTATCTATCTATCTATCTGCATGGTGGCAGTCCTGCTAGACATCGTAGTTAGTGAGTTCGATCTCCAGTCGAGCAATTAGGTTTACTTTCATACTAATGTCCTTGAAAAAAACGTACAAATCTTTCTATCCCACCCAGCTGTAGATTAATTAGTACCACCACTGTCCTACTAATATGAGTTTGGCAGTAAATAACCCCAAAAGTTTGATATACCATTAAACAAAGAAATTAAAGCAAACTAAACCATACCTCCGTCTGTTCATTATCTATCTATCTATCTATCTATCTATCTCAGTCTGTTCACATATATCAATGTCAATTCATCGTTTCTTTCTTAGTCTCTCATCTTCTTTCTTTCTTTCTTAGTCTCTCATTTTCTTTCTTTCTTTCTTTCTTTCTTTCTTTCTTTCTTAGTCTCTCATTTTCTTTCTTTCTTTCTTTCTTTCTTTCTTAGACTCCCATCTTCTTTCTTTCTTTCTTTCTTTCTTTCTTTCTTTCTTTCTTTCTTTCTTTCTTTCTTCTTAGTATCTCATCTTTCGTTCTTTCTTTCTTTCTTTCTTTCTTTCTTTCTTTCTTTCTTTCTTAGTCTCTCATCTTCTTTCTTTCTTTTTAGTCTCTCATCTTTCTTTCTCTCTCTCTTTCTTAGTCTCTCATCTTCTTTCTTTCTTTCTTTCTTTCTTTCTTTCTTTCTTTCTTTCTTAGTCTCTCATCTTCTTCCTTTCTTTCTTTCTTTCTTTCTTTCTTTCTTTCTTTCTTTCTTTCTTTCTTTCTTAGTCTCTCTTTCTTTCTTTCTTTCTTTCTTTCTTAGTCTTTCGTCTTCTTTCTTTCTTTCTTTCTTTGAGTGAATTTCAACAATCCTTATTATTTTTAATGATAAAGATTTTTTGAAAATGAACTAAACTGTTTTTTTGTCGATTAGTTGTTTTCGAATGGCGTCATTAATATTTCTCGTTTTGTTTTTCTTTTGACAAGTGCGTGGTCATTGTTCCGAAAAAGCCAAATTTCACTCCTTTTCTTATCCGGTCTAACACGATTTTCCAATCACCTCTTTTGTCTGTGCATGTATGAACTTTCAAAATATTACCATACATGGCCCAGATCTGAATCTGCGCACAAAACAACTATGGTCGTCTCACTCACAATTCTGCTCCAGCCACAATTCGTAGAGATAGAGATTAGTGAATCGTATTTTATAATATGAGAGAGAGAGAGAGAGAGAGAGAGAGAGAGGGGGGGGGGTATGGAGTCTTGTTCTCGAGTATAAGCGAGATTTATGCGGTCTCTCTTCTCCCCAGTCGATAAAAGCCAACATTATTTTTAAAATACTAACTATTAATGCTGAATGCATATAAAAATCAAAGCAATATTTCCTTATAACCCTGAACCTTATTTTTTTCTTCATCGCACCTATCTATCTATCTATCTATCTCATTCTGTTCATATCTATCTATCTATCTATCTATCTATCTATCTATGTCAATTTCTTCTTGTTAATGTCATAATGGATATGTCATCAAGTGTGGATATCCCGTAAATCATCTTAACCAAACTGATTTTTATTGGTGTGTTTCTGTCTTTTTTTTGGTCTTAATTGGTGTTGCCTTTTCTTTCTTTCTTTCTTTCTTAGTCTCTCATCTCCTTTCTTTCTTTCTTAGTATTTCATCTTCTTTCTTTCTTTTTAGTCTCTCATCTTTCTTTCTTTCTTTCTTTCTTTCTTTCTTTCTGTCTGTCTGTCCCTCTCGGAATGTGCAAGATGCGATACAAGGTCAATTTTTACGTGGAGTTGAACAGGTTTGAATTCAGACTTTTCCTTCTCCTAGAAAGGTTGCCATACCAACGTTAAATCTCAATCTACCCTACTATTTACCCATAGCTAGAGGGAGAATAGTTAGTATTAGCGCTATGTGAAAAAGCAAACAGTTTCGTCCAGGAATTGAACTCGGGTCACCGTTTCCATTTCCAACGATCGTAACCACTTCTTTATGTATGTATATATGTATATTTTTTTCTTTCCTTCTTTACCTTTCTTTCTTTCTTTCTTTTTAGTTGATACCAAGCTTAACTTTGTTTAGTACAATACTATAAGTAATCGGGCAACGTATGATAATCGAACTCACCAACAATGCTTTGCTAACCTAGTTCGCTAACCATGCGAAGAACTCACCTATAAAGTTGGTTAAAACATGCATTTGACAATGATATAAAGATACGAAACATTTAAAAAAATTTTTTTACGGGGGTGGGTGTCCTTGTGGTGTAATGGTTAAAGAGATGGACTGTGGAATCGTGGTAAGCGAGTTTGAACTCCAGTCGCGCTATTACGTTCACTTTCGGGCAAATAACCCTGGGAAAGTTATGAACCCCCTTATCCTCCCAGCTATGGGTTAAATAGCACCACTACTGTTCTTCTAGGAGAATATCTTTGGCATTAAATAATCCACAAAGGTTAAAATGCTATTAAACCAAACCAAACCAAAATTTTGGACATTTGGTTTATATATTGACTCTAATGGCCAACTTTTAATCAATCTATCTATCTATCCGTCTATCTTGGGGGTTAATCAAATTTTGCTGAAGTTGACGAAAAAGATATTTCCATCCAGTTTCCAACCTCTCCTTCATCACAAAGAGTACTGCTCACAAAGAGTAGTTACAAACGTCCGTACTAGATTCAGTTCTCCTACGCTTTGTTATTTTATCATCTTCTCCTGCTTACCTTTCTCATCCCTAAAGCAGCAACCCAGTTCGGCAGGCTTCGTAGGACGAGTTCGATTTTTGCTGAACGGCTTAGTTCCATCTGATATGTTAAATTAACGATCGTAGAATAACGAACTAGGAGTTGGGATAAAAACGATAGAAATTAAAATGTATGAAATGGTCGTCAAAAATTTCTTACTCTTCTTTGTCTGTTAAGGATTTTTGGATAAAATTCCTAGTTGAAAGCACCTAGTTCTAAGCTTCACCCCCCCCAAAAAAACCTATTGCTGTTCAGGTGAGGCTCATGCAATACTTGAGACGGGGCGCGAAAAATCTAAAATCCGAGTGAAGCTTAGAACTTTTTGAACGAGCCGCATATATGCCAGGATGAGTCAGAAGTTTTGCAATATTTTTGTTGAACGTGTTATTTCGCGGCGAGTATTTCACGTGACCGAAGCAGTCCAAGCCACGGTAGGTACCCGCTATAAGTTTGAGTGTCGTCGTAGTGGGTACGCTGACACGTTGAGCGTTGCTTCATTCCGTGTGTGATTTGAAAGGTTAATAGATGAACGTGCAAATTAGGGAACATGAGCTTTACGAGTTCGATCTGGACCATAACTCGACGGAAGCAAAAAAAAAAAAAAAAAAAAAAAAGAAAAAATTTGTTGTGCTGCGAAAGGTGAACATGCAAGTTGGTCACAGTAACAAGATCGTTCAAGAAATTTCGCTGGTTGGGTTGCAAAGACTTTGACGATTGGTCATAGTCAGGTAAGCCGAAAACCGTTGATTCCGAGGCCGTGCTCCAAACTATAGAAATAAATCCTTCAAGTAGCTCTCGAAAGGTATCAGATGAGCTCATCATCTTAAAGTCCAGTGTAGCACAGATGGATCAAATCCTGGTATCTTAACCCTTTTTTTAAATAAGAAATTACTAAGGATGTAGATATTTATGGGTAAAACTGTATTTAAATATGTTATATTCGTGTATACTAAAATAAGAAGGATTATATATATATATATATATATATATATATATATATATATATATTATCTTAACATGTTTGGTTGAATACCGCGGATTAATTCTTTTTTAAAATCTTCAAGTGAAGACGTTCGTGTCTTCCTAACTAGTCTTTTTATGTCTTGGTCAAGTTGGTAAAGAAAGTACCCTATACTAGCCCAAGCACTTTCGACCATTTCGCTGGTCATCTTTTGGGGTCGAGTCAGATCGTTTGTTGATACGTGTTGCATTCAATAAATTTCCTGACTTTTTTGGTACAGGCATTTCAAATTGGCGTAGACACTTGAAATTTCAGCATGTTATTGCTGTACATCGTATGAGATGACTGACCAATTTTTATGATTTCAGGTTCAAATGAACAGCTACAGCAGCAATTGGAATACACCATACTAAAGACTGATTGTCACAGCTAGTGAATTTCAAAAATGCAATCTGGACGTGAGGACACTTTTAAAGAACGATATGCAATAAAAGTCTGTTTTAAACTTGGAAAAAATGCCATAGAATGCCACCTATGGAATGCTTCAGACTGCTTTTGGAGCACCTTGCATGAATCGAGCATCAGTTTTTGAGTGGCATAAGAGATTCAAGGAAGGCAAGGAGTCTATGAGGGATGATGAGAGGTGTGGAAGGAGTAAGGAAGTCAATACACCAGAGTTGATTGGACAAAGGGTTAGTGTTAGGGTTACTATGTTGAGGTTTTAAGGGAGTTCAGGAAGAGATTCCGTCGGAAGAGGCCAGCGCTCTTCAAATCGGCTCAGTGGCATTTCCCCCAGGACAATGCACCAGTCCACAACTCCATCCTTGTCACAGACTATTTGACCAAGATGGGCATCAAGACAATTCGTCAGCCTCCCTATAATCCAGACCTTGCTTCCTGTGACTTTTGCTTATTCCCTAAGCTCAGAGGCTGTCATTATGAAACAATTGAGGAGATGAAAGAGGCTGTGACGAAGGTCATTGACACGCTCACACAAGAGGACGTCTTTGGGGCCTTCCAGAAGTTGTTGGAATGGTACAACAAGTGGATTGCAGCCGGAGGAGAGTACTTTGAAGGGGACTAGAGTTTCATGTGTGTACTATCAATAAAAGTGTCCATACGAAAAAAGTCTGGAAACTTATCGTATGCACCTCGTATTATAGATGGGCTTGGCTCATTCTGTTAGGGTGGGTGGTTAGTTATTGAATATGTGTAATATGTTTATACTTGTGCTGAATGTTATTTCATTCATAGTAGTTTTTTAAAAAATTTTGTTAGAGTTTTTGCTACGAGGATTTGTAAACGATTTTTATTGTTATATATATATATATATATATATATAGTTTCTTTCAAAAATAGGAATCACTGGCCGCAGTTTGAAAGTTGCCTCAAATCGTCTTCAGACCACGGCGCAATATGCGTCAAGTTGGATTTGGTCGAAAGCGAGAAGTTTTTAACATGAATGGAACCACCATTCCCGTGTGATTGCGTAACACCAGGAAACGGTTACTGTAAACGCGTAATGACGTCAACGGCCGAAAGTAAACATTTTTTTTAAAATCACAAACTGCATTCTAAGAATGAAGATGAACTTTCAATGTAGTCTGTGCTATTGATTGATTTGGCGCATATATATATATATATATATATAATTTTTTAATACCCTCTCCGGTTGCAAAAGCTGCTTGCCTGGAGTGGCAGTATCGCCTTGAGCTACCGAAACTGTGTTATTACCCTGGTTGGCGGCTGATGAGGGCAGGGTATCGCACGGGCTTTCACACGTTGTATGATGAAAAAAAAAAAAAAATATAGACACATGATCTGACTAAGAATATCGTGCTGTCTACTAGATTGATAACCTCACCTGAATCGAAATTAAGACAGAAATCTAAATCAATTTTTCTAGTTTTATAAGTTAAGTTGACCGACCGTTGTCAAAGGCGACCCGAAGGACCCCTTTTCAATAGCCCTTACACCGATGTGTTGAGGAGGACGCTACTCCTTTCCCTGGATTGTTCCACTTTACCCTCGATCCGTACCTTATAATGCAGAGTGTTAATCAAGGAGGTATCAAGTACCATTTTTTAGTTTTTGGTATGACATGACCTAGGATTGAGCCCCAGTCTCCCGGACCATTGGCAAATACTCTAACGATTATGCCAATGTGGCGGTAAGTCAAGCGTTATAAGAAGTCTTTATGTAATGCCGAAATGTTCCTAACGTAATCAAAATATCGCAAAACTTTTGACTTACCGAAGTATATCTATAAATGACTTCACAGAGACTTATTTGAATATCTAATATTTGATTTTGCCAAAAAAGTCTACTGGCATCTTAAGTTACTACTTGGACATGTGTTAACGGTCATAAAGCTTGGTCCCCTTGAGAATGGTACTAAACTGCATCTGATGGCGAGGCTCCACTTATGAAGATCTGGAGAATGTAGTGTACTCCTTCATTGCCATTACTCCCAGCTCCACTCTGACTCGGAGTGATAGTAACAGTTAGGGTCTCATTCATGGGTCAAATAGATCGGTTAAAAAAATTTCGTACTCGATAGGACCGTGTACAAAAAAAAAAAAACAAAAACAAAACAAAAACAAAAACTCTTTGGAAACAGCTACACAAAAATATGTACGCGATTCCCTAACCTCTCAGTATAAAATAACCCAAGACTGGTTAACATATCATTAACATCATTCAATCAAACAAATGTAGCGTCGTCACTGACGACTTCTATGTCAGTGATAGCTAATCGTCGGACGTGGAGAGGAGAAATAAAAAATAGAACACGTCTTAAGCGTTAGGACCACTGTAGCTTGATTCCTTTCGTTCAGTTTTCTGAGGCCATGGAAGCAAATGGCCAGGAATAAATGATGCAATGTGTGGTGTAGTTTCTTTCTTCAAGTCGGAATTGGCTCTTCCCGTATTTTTGAATCGTTCCTCGTTCTCCATTCACGTGCATTTACGTACCTCAGCCACCAATAAAGATGTCTCAATTTGCCTTCTGAAAGAGAAGACGAATCGAAATATCTTGTCGTCTTTTATTCGGGTTCTCAGAACACATTCATCCCACTTCCGCCACCACTTTGAAGAAGAAAATTTACTTTTCAAAAAAATAGATTAGTAAGGAAGAACTTATTAATTGTTGAAACTCTATTTAAATATGTAATATTCGGGTATATTAATACAGGTAGAATATAGCTTAATTTGTGGTCACGTGATTGATCACCGTTACGTCTACCACAGTCAGACAGTGACCATGAATGGCTAAATTATAATATTTTGAGCCATTTTTCTGTCCGTCCTATCGGTGGGACTTAGAATATGCCAGCTGTATCCCCCCCCTGCAGAGTGTTAGAACCCTCTCCCACAAAAAGGGGAATTATGGTTAAACTTCATCCGGTAGTGAGGTTGCAAATCTTGAGCTCTGAGGAGTGGAGAATATTCCTTCATTGCCAATTACTCCCAGGTCCACTCTGACCTGGAGTGATAGTGCTTCTAAGGGTCCCGCCTATGGTTTAGTGTGGATTCTTTTTTTTTAGTGTCATAGCATCTTCGTAAGTGCTTGGTTTGGTTTTGGTTTGGTTTTATGGCACATCAACCATTGCAGGTTATCTAATGCCAAATCTATTTTTATACATATAAACAGTTCTATTTCAAGCAATTCAGCTCAGAATAAGTACGCAGTTTAAATGTTAGAACAGTCCGACTTTGAGCAATTAAGTTTATCTTAAGTATACAGTTTAGTTCTATTTGACCCATAGATAGGACCCTGCCAGGTGCTACTACTCCGAGCTAGAGCTGACCTGGGAGCGATGGCAATGAAGGGGTAATCCGCGTTCCACAAAGCACCAGCATTACTGAAATCTCACCATCAGAATGTTTAGTGTCATATATCCAGGACACTCGTAGTGAGTCTTACCCCTCAGTAGAGATGCAGTCAGTGTATTCTACGGCACCAGCCAGCTGGGCCAGCAAACTTTGAAGGCGATTTCCCGCCAAAACCGCCCTTGTAGAACAACAGTGATAGTATTCAGCCCATAACTGAAAGGAAAAAGGGGTTAAATATTTCCCCAATGGTATTAGTCTAAATATATATATATATATATATATATATGTTAGAAAGGAATATTCAAAGACATTTATTGCACAGTCGGGTGGAGCTGTAGAATACACCAACTGCACCTCTGCAGAGGGCTAAAACCCTCCTCCAATGAGTGTCCTGGGTATGATATTAAACAATCTGATAGTGAGGTTCCAGCGATGCTGGGGCTTTGGGGAATGTGGAGTACCCCTTCGTTGCCATTGCTCCCAGGTCCACTCTGATAGGGCTTTATCTATGGATTGAATAGAACTAAACTGCATACTAATGCTAAACTGAATTCATTGAATTAGAACTGTTTGACTACACTGAATAGCTTGAAATAGAAATGTTTACGACAATTAAACTGTATATTTACGTTTAAACTGTGCTAAACTGAATTGTTTATAATGGAACTGTTTTTGACATTGAAACTCTTCTTACGCTAAACTGAATTGTTTAATATAGAACTGTTTTGATATTTAACTGTGTGTAAACAAAATCTATACTTATACTAAACGGAATTGTTTAAATTAGAGTGAATAGCTTGAAATAAAAATGTTTTGACAATTAAACTGTGCATTCATGCTAAACTGAATTGTTTGAAGTAGAACTGATTATTTGTAGAAAATGGATTTAAATAGAATTAAAATGCGTACTTATGCTGTGTAACACTATGTAGGTGGCCCGCCAAGCAGACGATTCCTTTGTCTGTTTTGGCGCGAAACCAGACAAAGGGTTTTGGACTTGAAATCTCGCCGTGACCGGAAGTGGAAGGGGACGCGAGAAGAGAGTTAGTTGGAAAAGGAGCTCGAGAAGGCAGTTGGCGAGGGACGACGGACAAGGGCAGTCGACAGTGGACACCGGAGCAGAGAGGCGAGTCGGCATGAGAGAGAGTCCAGACCAGTGAAGAAGATCGAGTCAAGATGAGTCGGCATTCCAGTTGCTTTGTGGAATTTTCGCTAGAATCCATGCTAGCGTTAGTCTATATATGCTATCGGAAATGCAGTGTTGCATAACTCCCCTTCTGAACTTGAGTTAACCCCAAGCATATTGTTCGTTTTGTTCGTTAGTTCTTTTTCTTCCTGTTCCCTCGATAGTATTTGATGTAGCGGTAAAGAAATGTGCGTTACCCCTATCGGGACCACTAGTTGATCCCCGGCCAAGAAGGGAAAAGGTTCGAGAAGGTTGACGTATGGTGGGCCGAAGGGGTAACGTCACAGCTGAACTGATTTGTTTGAATTAGAACTGTTTGACTAAACTGAATAGCTTGAAATAGAAATGTTTTTGACAATTAAACCGTGTACTCATGCTAAATTGAATTGTTTGAAATAGAACTGAATATTTGCTTAAAAGTGAATTTGGCGTTAAATAATAAAAAAAATAAGAGGTTGATATGCCATAAAATCCAACCAACCAACCAACCAGCCGCAAAGACATTTAACTGTATGAAAATTATTTATATTAAGACAAAAATTATTTGCTTGGAATTATTATTTTTATTGTACACTTTGAAAGTTTATTATAGAAGGTCAAACTATTTTTTTTTCTCTGCACTTTGAGTGACAGAAAGTTTCTCCAGATATCTAGGACTCTTCGAAGTATTCTAACTGATTTAGTCTGGTTGGGTTTTATGATATAATAACCTTCGTTGGTTATTTAATGCCAAATCATCTTTAGGTTTTGTAAACATATGTTGTTGACTTTTATCGAGGATGACCTGAAGGATCCCTTTTCAATAGCTACTCCTTTCCCTGTAAACATATAATTTGTAAGAATTAATTTTTATTCATTGCGGACTTTGACTCATCTTGGTAGTTTTTGTGTTGTTTCTTCTTTCACTACGTTTCGGCCAAATTTCACCTCTGGCCTTCTTCAGGTGATTTACCGCGGATAGGAATACCGAGTCTTTTAACCGTATCCCCAGTAATTACTGCCTTCCATAGTTGTTGTCTATCGCACCACGTTTTTTGACCAAGTAAACTTCCGGCTTGGGTAGGATTTGAAACCGCTATCTTCTGACTATGATCACCTGGAACCGTAGAGACTCAATGCCTATATCCGCTGCGCCCGAAGGGCGATCAATGATGGATTTTTTGGTCTTATAAATCCAATTATTTGTTCTCCTTATCTGGTCTTCTATAGTCGGGTCCGTACCGAGTTTTGTAATTGTCTTTAATTGGAATCATTTTGAGATGAGGCTTCTTAAACTGAGTATTAATTTTTATTAATTGCGGACTTTTTGTCCTCATCTTGGTAGTTTTTGTGTTGTTTCTTCTTTCACTACGTTTCGGCCAAATTTCACCTCTGGCCTTCTTCAGGTGATTAACCGCGACCATTTGTTTGCACACAGTTAAATAATTCCAAATATTCTAATACAAATACTTCCATTTAGTATTAACTATTTGTTTGCTCTCAATGAAATTTCTGATGTTGCTATTTAACATCAATAGTTTTATTTGCACACAGTTAAATGATTTCAAGCATCGCTATATAATACCAACAATTCAATTTAGGCATACAGTTAAAAGTTTTCAAGTATTGCTAATCAACACTAATAATTCTATCCAATATTACTCATTCGTTTGTAAATGGTTCCGAATATTTCTATCCATCACTAACTATTCAAATTAATATGTTATTTGTTTGCACACAGTTTAAATATAAAATAGTTTTATATGACCCATAGATAGGACCCTAACAGGTGCTAGCACTGCGAGTCAGAGTGTACCTGGGAGCAATGGCAATGAAGGGTTACTCTATAATCCCTAAAGCCTGGAGACTGGAGTCTCACCATCAGATTGCTTAATGTCATATACCAGGACCCTCGTTTAGAGGAGTCTTACCCTCCTGTTCAACGATGTAGTCGGTGTATTCTACGACCCCAATCAATTGGGCTGTATTCTTTCTCTCATCTGTTTATCTATTCTCTTTCCCTGATACTTTGGGGATGTCTTCGCGGTGTAATTGTTAAAGGTCTCGACTGCGGAATCTTCGTAAGCGTGTTCGAACTCCAGTCGCGCTATTACGTTCACTTTCGGACAAATACCCTTGGGAAAGGTATGAACCTCCTTATCCTCCCAGCTATGGATTAAATAGCTTCACGGCTGTTCTTGTGGAAAGATGGCTTTGGCATTAAATAACCCACGAAGATCGATATGCCATTAAACAAAGAAACCAAACCAAAGCAAACCTGATACTTCATCATTATTAGAGCGCTTCGGGTGGTGTAATGATTAGTAACCTAGACTAGCAAACCTACACGAGTGAGTTCGAGTCTCAGTGGGTACCTCATTTATTTGGCCTTGTGCCACATTTAAGTAAAAAGTTTTGTAAATTACTTCTCAATCATTATAATTATGACTCACCAGTTCTGACTGATGGTTTTCCGTGGGAGCTTAAGTGACAGCAAGTCCGGTCTCCAGGTTCCTTGTAAGTATCCTGGCTGATTTTCGTAGTACTGAGGGCCACCTTCAGGTGCGCGAGCTGCATCATAATCCTGCTGGGTTCGAGCCTCGGTACGTGGCCAACTTCCCCCTCCCATAAACCCTCACTATAATCGACCTTCGGGTCATTGACCTTGCGTCAAGTCCTGTCTGGTTGGAGGCAGGGATAAATATAATGGTTTTCGTTCTAACTCTTCTCTTCTGTTCAATGAGCCACCCCCCCTTTTCCAGGTTCTTGGGGGCTTTGACACGAGCCCTTACTTTCATTAGTGACTGGTTGGTTTGCTTTCATTGTTTTATGGCACATCAAACTTCGTGAGTTATCTAACGCCTAAGTTGTAAGAGAATAATAGTAATACTGTTTAACCAATAGCTGAGGGAACCTTTCCAAAGGGTATTAGTTTGAAAGTCAAGCTGGAGTCTGAGTTGCAGCAAGGCATCTATGATCACCAGGACTCTCCTGAGTATCTTAACAATGCTTTAGTCAAGATGGTCTAGTTTCTTTTTCTGATTCCAAATTAGGAGGTGCCCGTGGCGTAATAGCTATCGTCGTAGGAAATGGACACGGCGACTCGAGTTCAAATCCTGACCGAGATTGATTGCATTTCACATAGCACTAATACCCTTGGAAAAGGTATGAATCCAATTATTCTCCCTCCAGCTAAGGGTAAATAGTAGGACAGACTGGGTTCTTTAGCCTTGGTGTGGCAAGTAGCCGAGGAAAAGGAAAACTCTGAATTCAAACCTGTTAAACTTCGCTTAAAAATTGATCTTGTGTCATATCCTGCCCGAGCGAAAGGTTGGTAAATATGGATTCCAAATTCCTCACGTCTTTTTTCCTAGCCTTTGGTGATGTCTGTTATAGTTGGTGCGCTTGTTCCAATTCTAATTAGTATCATCGTCACCCTCGTGTTCCACAGCTTCTTTTTAGCTCTCAGGCAAGGTCGTAGTATTTGTCTATCTTTTCGTTTTCTTTTATTTTCACTCTGTGGTCTGCTGGGACTGCAAAATCCTCTGGATGTTTGTCATGCCTCCTTGGGCATCTCCAATTTTTATTATCTTCTCACATCAAGTTTTTTTAAAAAGGAAAAAGAAAGAATTTTTGCGTTGAACATATGAACTATTAATACAATATTTATCTGGAGGTGCCCGTGGTGTAATGGTTATCGTCGTAGGAAATGGACACGGCGACACAAGTTCAAATCTTGGACGAGACTGATTGCATTTCACATTGCACTAATACCCTTGGGAAAAGTATGAATCCAATAATTCTCCCTCCAGCTATGGGTAAATAGTAGGGCAGAGTAGGTTCTTCAGCCTTGTTGAGGCAACTAGTCTAGGAGAATGAAAAATCTGAATTCAAACCTGTTAAACTCCGCTTAAAAATTGACCTTGTGTCATATCCTGTCCGAGCGGAAGGGTTGGGTAAATATGATTAATACAATATCTATGTACATCTGGCCCTTGCGTGATTTTTGTCCGACCTGCCATCTTACACTGGATTGACATTACATTACAATTGACTTACAGTGCGACGAATCTTTGAAATCGAAATTTCAGTTCGAATCCACTGCTGCCTTCAATAAGAAATATTGCCGAACGGAAAATATAAAAACATATTGACAAATGCGAAACGGATGATATAATTTGGAAGTACATTCCAAAATGAAATATTCTAATAGTCATGGCCCAGTTAGATGGGGCTTCAGAATACACTCTATCTCTATCTATGTAGAGGGGCGAGACCTTCACCAATGAATGTCCTGTTTATGACAATAAGCAATCTGATGGTAAAGCTTCAGTAATGCTGAAACTTTGAGGAATGCCATTACTCCCAGGTCCACTCTGGCCCGTAGTTGTTGCACCTGTAGTAGGGTCCTATCTATAGATCAAATGGAACTAAACTGTAAATACGCTAAACTGAATTGTTTAAACTAGAACTATTTATATATAGAAAATGGATTTGGCATTAAATAACCTACAAAGGTTGATATGCCATAAAAACAAACCAAACCAAACCAAAGTTATTTAAGAACAAGGTTTCGCGACGACCACCTGGAAAATGTTTAGCTCGTGTCATCGACAAATATTTCGCAAAATAAGCAGAAACAAGTGTGTCATTAAATCAATAGCCATTTCTAACTGTATTTCGCTTGGACCGAGTCACTGGCCTAATGTGTAGAGTGTTAACCAATGGTCTGCGAAACTGGGGTTCAATCCCTTGCTTAACAGTCAGCATTGTAAGGTATTGATCAAGGGTAAAGTGGAGCAATCCAGGGAATGGAGTAGCGCCCTTCCCTACGCCTTGGTGTCGTAGCCATTAAAAAGGGAGCCATCACGTCATCCTCGACTAAGGTCGCTGGCAACCTTTACGATAGTTGTTATTCCTGCAGTAAAATACGGATTTTTTTTGTTGAGTGTGTTTGTAGTTTTTTCCTTTTCTTTTTTTTTTTTTTGTTATTTTAGAAGTAAAAAAAGAAGTTGTGTCAAAATAAATTTATATTCTATTCCTTGTTTTGGTTTAAACCTCTTGAAAATTTATCAACATATTTAATAACATGGCCCTCCTCCATGACACTGCGTAGCTGCTTGACCCTCCTTACCCAAAAGGTTTCTTACTCCTGCTTTATACTATAAATTAAAATAAGACACCTTTTATTGATACTGCTCAGTGCATATGGTGAGTTTGGTGATAAGGAACCGGTATTAGACAATTTAAGGAATGTTCAAAATTTTTCTTAAATGCGTTTGAAAGGAAATCAATATCCACCGGGAAAACACCCATAAAAATTAAAGAAAAAAAGGATCTTGATGTCTGTAGTTTAAGAATCCTACAAGAAATAAAACCCCTGAAAAGTGTCTTGGTTTCAGGATGGAATTGGTGAATAAATTTACCAAAATTGTCCCGAGCACTTTCGGACCTTTTATAGGCCATCATCAGGGGTTGCTTACATATGTAAAGAATCTTTTTTTTTTTTTTTAAAGAGTTTTGGAAGTTTTTGGGTTTTTATAAGATAACAAATACTATGCAAACGAAGAGTTGGAAGAAACTAAAACCAAGTCACTTTTCAGGAAACTTGAAAAGATTTGAATAAAACTATATAGACGAAACGTGTCTTTATTTGTTATTCAAACATACTTCATTGGCCCCAGTGGTACAGTGTTCGCCAATGATCCGGGAGACCCGGGTTCAATCCCAGGTCACGTCATACCAAAGACTTTAAAAAGTGGTACTTGATTCCTCCTTGCTTAACACTCAGCAATATAACGTATGTACCGAGGGTAAAGTGGAGCAATCCAGGGAAAGAAGTTGCTCCCTCCCCCATACCTCGGTGTAGTAGTTATTAAAAAGGGAGCCTTCTGGTCGCCGTCGACTACGGTTGCCAACTTTACTTACATATATATATATATATATATATATATATATATATATATATATATATATAAACAGGATTTGACATTAAATAAACATTGCCCAGTCGGCTGGGACTGTAGAATGATTGCACCTTTTCAGAGGGGTAAGACCCCACCACCAACGAGTGTCTTGGATATAACACTCAATAATCTGATGGTGAGGTTCCAGTAATGCTGGAGCTTTGGGAAATGTGGAGTACCCCTTCATTGCCATTGCTCGCAGGTCCACTCTGGCCAGGAGTAGCAGCATTTGATAGGGTTCTATCTATGGATGAAATAGAACTAAATTGCGTACTTATACTAAACTGTATTGCTTGAAATAGAACTTTTTTGATATTTAAACTGCGTACTTATGCAAAACTGAATTGTTTGACTATACTGAATAGCTTGAAATAGAAATGTTTTTGACAATTAAACTGTGTAGTCATGCTAAACTGAATTGTTTGAAATAGAATTGATTATTTGTATAAAAATGGATTTGGCGTTAAATAACCTACAAAATCCAACCAACCAATCAACCATTAAATAAACCCAAGCAACTTGAAAATAAAATTATATACAAAATATGTATATAGGATTTGACATTATATAACCATCAAGAGTTGATATGCCATTAAACCAAATTTCCTAAGCAAACCAAAAATATGATATTAATTACTCTATTACGTTTTTCCCACTTATGTGTGTGTGTGTGTGGGTGGTGTGTGTATATATATATATATATATATATATATAAAGTTTGGTAGGATGATCTTTTGGGTTTAGAACGAAAATAAGAAAGGCATCATTGACCCTATTCAAAATTTCATTTTACAATAAAAAACTCAAATTTTTCTTTGATTTCTTTATTTAATGACATATCAACCTTCGTGAGTTATTTAATGCCAAAGCCATCCTTATAAAAGAACAGTAGAGGTACTACCAAACTCATAGTTGGTGGAGATAAAGTGGTTCATGCCTTTCCCAAAGGTATTGATAGTGAATGTTATTATGCGGCTGGGGTTCGAACTTGCTTATTACGATGCCACAGACCAGTACTTTAGCCACAACGACATAGACACTCCTCTCCATTTCATTTTGTTATTGTCGTCACACGTTTTTAAAGGATGCTTACCCTCGCGAGCAATACACAATCGAAGTCCCAACAATGAAATTCTGTAGAGAGTGTCTAGTAATTGTCTTTGGAATGGTTGCAATTTCATGATGAATAAAATCTTTCTATTCGTCTGCGGCCTCTGTTATAAAACTTGCACCATCAGGTAACCCCAGAGGATGTAATCAGAAGGGAAAGGAGATCTGGTGAGTGAGCAAGTCACGGGATGTCAGCACATAGTGAGATAAGATGCCCTGAAAAATTTATCTTAGAAATTCCGTAGATGCCCTTGCATCTCGAATGGTTGTTGCTCAGACATACCACCCATTGGTTTTCCGTTACTAGTGGCTGTGTAGTAGCAATTTTAGATCCCAGAGATCATTCTGCCAGACCCTATATATATATATATATGTGTGTGTGTGAGAGTGTGTGTGTGTGTGCGTGTTTTAGTAATATCCAGTCAGCGTCCGAAGACAGTGGGTGTGGATTATTCTTGTATAGAATATATGAAGAATATCATATAAATCTCTAGGAGTGCTCGATGTATGGCTATTGTTACATCACTTATTCCCTTGCAGGTGTATAACAAAATTCACAGTCCGAGCGTATATAGTGTAATCGGATGGAAACTGAAACCTGGTTAAATTGTCATTATAAATTTATTTCGCTGGAGAATATTATTATACTCTCCATCTCGTCAGATGACTTTTTACATGTTAACCTTAGATCTAACATGTAAAAATTCATCTGATGAGACGGAGAGTATAATATCCTCCGGCGAAATAAATTTATAATGACAACTTAACCAGGTTTGAGTTTCCTTCTAATTATACATATATATATATATATATATATATATATATATATATATATATATATATATATATATATAAATCCATCAGATGTTAAAATAATCTCAATTTGTCAGAAACCAAAAATAAACGATTGACGTGGCACGAACTATTATCGTCATACGTAAAAGATTCTCATATATATATATATATATATATATATATATATATATATATATATATCTTACATGGTAGCGTCTGTGAACCGGGGTTTCATGCTTTACACATTTATCAGACGGAGTGAAAGGTTTTTAAAAGAAGACTGATTATTATGGTCATTTTTGTTTTGTTTTGGTGGTGTTAGAAGGAGGATTTTGTTGTGTATGTGTGCTTAATACCGCAAAATTTGGTCTACCATTGACTCACCAAGTGAGCAGAAACCATTACAGTACTATATATATATATATATATATATATATATATATATATATATATATATATATACGTGTGGACGTGTATGTTTATCCCCCCCTCTGCATGAGTTAGATTCTACACAAGGTCAATTTTTTAGCGGTGTTAGAATTCAGAGTTTTCCTCTTCGACTGGTTTCCATACTAAGGTTAAAGACCCCAGTCTGTCCTACTATTTAACCATAGTTGGAGGGAGAACAGTTGGATGCATACCTTTCTTAAGCGCTATGTAAAACACACACACACACACACACACACACACACACACAATCTATCTCTCTCTCTCACTCACACACACACACACATATTTATATATATATGGATGCGTTCGTTGTGTAATGGTTATCGTCATAGGAAATGGACATGGTGACCCGTGTTCAAATCCTGGACGAGGATGTTTGCATTTCATTTCACATGGCGCCAATACCTTTGGGAAAGATATTCATCGAGCTATTCTCCCTCTTAATTACGGGTGAATAGTAGGTCAGACTGAATTCTTAACTCTCCAACAAAAAAGATTAAAAATTCGTGTTAATATCTTTTTCGGCCTTTTAACCTGATTAACAAATCCTTTTTCTCTTTTTTCTCTGTCGGTCTGTCTATCTTTCTGCCTATATATATATATATATAATTTAGATAGGTGCCACCAATCAAGTAATCACTTTTGCCCAATGTGATGACAAGAAGGAGAATTATTTGATATGGCAACTCAGTGACCCAAAGTTAGAGGGAAACATTCGTCTGTATATTAAGGATTAGAGAAAATTGATTTTAAAATGTCAAAATTTTTTTTTTATATTTGAAAAGTACTCAATAAATTTGGAAAGACAAAATTGTTGAAGATGAGATTTAATTCTTTTTTTGTTTTTGCTGTAATTTACTTTTAAAATAGTGGATAATTTAAAATTAAAGAGTTGGATTTTGAACTGCTAAAATATTAAAAGGAAATTATGCCCGTTTTGAGTGGCCAGATATTTTCACAGTGAAAGAAAGAGCATAAAAGGGTTTAATATTTGTAATTATATATATATATATACATATATATATATAGAGAGAGAGAGAGAGAGAGAAATGGTAGATTTTGGTAAATTCGACAAGATGAGAAAAAATAAGTGGAAAAGGGGATAAACCAAAACAATAATAATTGATTTAAAAATGATATTTCGTTTTTATCTTATAATTCTGATGAAGTCTTTTTGGAATAAACACGAAATATCATTCTCAAATCCGTTGTCAGTGCTTTGGTTTATCCACTTTACACACACACACACACACACACACATATATATATATATATATATATATATATATATATATATATATATATATCATAATACTGTACACTGTCTTAAATTTCACAATAGAGTGTTACGTTCAGTCATCTAATTTCTAAACTCTGAATATTAACCCGGAAGTTATGAATTCAAGAAAAAACATTGAGTGTTTTGGTTGTTTGGTTGGTTTTATAACATGTCGACTCTTGTTCAGTTTGTGATGATATCATTTTAACAGTTATGTATAAATTATATATTTCACAATATTCACATTTTAAACAGGTAAACACTTCCTACTTGTTGTAATAATCAATGTTTTAAGAGTTGATGTTCAAAATCATTAATTGCCCTGTTGGCTGGGGCTGTACAATACACCGACTGCTTCTCTGCAGAGGGGTAAGACCCCCCCCCCAACGAGTGTCCTGATATGACACTAAACAATCTGATGGTGAGTTTCCAGAGATGCTGGGGCTTTGAGGAATGCGGAGTACCCCTTCATTGCCATTGCTCCCAGGTCCGCTCTGGCCCGGCGTGGTAGTACATGATCGGGCCCTATCTATGGTTTAAATCGAACTAACAGCATACTTATGCTAAACTGAATTGTTTGAGTAAACTGAATAGCTTGAAATAGAAATGTTTTTGACAACTAAACCGTACTTACATTTAAACTGGGTGCTTATGCTTAACTGAATTATTTCAAATAGAACTGTTTTTCGACATTAAAACTGTATTTACACTTAACTGAATTGTTACATATAACTGCTTGAATAGTTTGAAATAGAAATGTTTTTGACCATCAAACTGTGTACTTATGCTAAACTGAATTGTTTTAAATAGAACAGATTATTTACATAAAAATGGATTTGGCGTTAAATAACCTACGAAGGTTGATATGCCATAAAACCCGACAAACCAAACCAAACCATCTGTCAGCATTGTACTATTTTAATCTCATGCATAATTGCTTAGTCAACTGGGGCTGTAGAATACACCGACTGCACCTCTGCCTGAATTGTTTTAAATAGAACAGATTATTTACATAAAAAAGGATTTGGCGTTAAATAACCTACGAAGGTTGATATGCTATAAAACCAACTAACCAACCAACCAACCAACCAAATCAAAATCATTAAAAACTTTGTCAAAGAGATCTATTTGACACATACATGGGACTCTAAGAGGTATTACCAGAGTGGACATAGGAGTGATAGCAACGAAAGACAAACTTAACATTCCCCAGACAATCAGAATATGAGCTTCACCACCGGATCACGTGACGTGGCTGTATTTTCCTTTACAGTTATGACAATGAAACACAATCTCCAGAAAAGTCTGGTGGTCCCTAAAGTTGCTGTTGGGGAACTCTGAGAGAACTGGTAATGATACTTGAGTCCAGAAACTTGGCTTCACCATCATCGTTTGATGAAGGCTTTGTTGGTGGCATTCTTGTTTTCTGTTTTAAAATTCCAAATGGACTATCACACACACACACACACACACACACACACACACACACACACATATATATATATATATATATATATATGAGAGGTACTCGTGGTGCAATGGTTATCATCGTAGGAAATAGACTTGGCGACACGAGTTCAAATCCTGTGTTGTATACTCATAATACAACTATACGTATCAAATATATGATACACGCGAAACATAATCAAACATAATGACGTCTTCAATGAACGTTAACACAATAATGACGAACGAAACACACTTCTTTATAAAAATATACCTCTCACACTTTATTCTCGAAAGGGTTGATGTTTCTTGTGAGTGAGAGGTGAGTTGGAGACGGACACAGCCTGCTACATATTGACCCAAAGTTCTTCTGATCATAGCAGCACTCCTTCCTCATTCTGGCTGGGCTGTTCAACCGTGGGTCACCGAGGGCCCAAGCCCTCTATCTGGAGCTGGTTCTCACTCTGCGGGCATCCTATCTCCAACTGCGACTGGAACTGCCCCAAGCCGTCTGTGGCCCCTGGTTATATAATTGTTTGACATCCACCTGCTTCCTGTGGGCGTACGTATCTGCACCGAATTCAACCACGTCCACAGGTCAAGGTGATATTCCGATATCTTCGACTGGATGCACCTGTTTCGCTTTCTTCGGCTTATTTACACAGGTGCATCTCTTGATTGACGGCTCGGTCGAGGGTCAATATGTTACACCTGGACAATGCTGTCTGAATTTCATATAGTACTAATACCCTTGGGAAAGGTATGAGTCCAAGTATTCCACACCCAACTATGAGAAAATATTTAAGTAGACTGGGCTCTTTAGTCTCGGTACGGCAACCAGTCTAGGAGAAGGAAAACCCTCAATTCAAACATGTTAAACCCCGCTTAGAAATTGACCTTGTGTCGCATCCTCGTGTGAAGAGGTTGGGTGTCTCAATATACACCGGATCCATGTGACTGCTAATAGCTCAACTAATAATAATGTTGTGTCCTTTTTTTATTTTAGATTTAAAAATAGTATACTATAACAACAATTAATTCTTGATCACAATGCCTTGGACAAAAGAGAAAAATATTTGCGTCACTACTTATTTGGAGACAAAATCATCCAAAACTTTCTCAAAATAGATAAAAACCAATAATAGGTTAATGATTTATTATTGAGACAAGAAACTCAAAAAAAAAAAAAAAAAAAAAAAAAGATTGCCTGTCCTGGAAGCTGATACAATAACAATTAAAAAAAAACAACATTGATTTGATGTCTCTTGATCATAGCATACATTTTTCGCAGGACGTGTTCCAAATGATCGCCATTGCGCTTGTTACAGTAATAAAACATTATCATATTCATGGGTTGCATCTATTTTGAGACACCCTGTATAAAAAGGAATATATAGAGAATACAAAATGAAGATCTGTATAAATAATCAAGTTATGCATGTACAAAACAATTTAGATATTACCCAATACTTATGGGGAATGGTCCTTTCACCATCAACATATTTTCTTGTAACATCATCTATGTATCAAAATAGATGCAACCCATTAATATGATTATGATTTATTACTGAGACAGCAGACTCAAAAAATGATTGCGTGTCCTGGAAGCTGATATGATAACAATTTAAAAAACAAACATTGATTTGATGTTTCTAGTTCAAAGAATGCATGTTTTTACCGGATGTGTTCCAAATGACCGCCAATTTAATTGAATTTTTAGTAATACATTGCAATATTTGAAACCCTTTAAATGTGTGCCTAAATTGAATTATTGTTATTATATAGCAATACTTGGAACTATTTGACTGTGTGCAAATAAATGAATTGTATTGAATAGAATAATTAGGGTTAAATAGCAAACAGATGTGTGTTTGATATCAATAATTGAAACCATTTAACTATGGAAACAATAACAATTCTAGTGTACAGACAAATTAATTCTCTTTTAAAGATGAAAATACCAACAAATTATGTGTGCAAATAAATGACTGATGGTAAATTCTCACTGTTTGTTATATAACAATACTAAAAACCATTTAACTGAATGCAAAATAAATAAATAAATAAAAAGAAAAAAAATGAGCTCAGGCTCATTTAAAAATGTTATCTAAAAAACGTATTTACAAATCATATATTTAATATATATATATATATATATATATATATATATATATATATATATATAAAGAGGATTTGACATTAAATAACCGACAATGTTTGATATGTCATAAAACCCAACCAAACCAAACGAATGACTGATGTTACATTGAATTTGTCTTATATGAATAAAGTGAAACACTAGCGTTTGAATACCGATTGTTAGTGAACAAAAATAGCAAACCTCCAGGTAATATAAATAGAAGGACCGTAACGTTAGAAAGAGACTTCAGTCATAGTTTGACTTTAGTCCTAGCTTGTCTGAGAAGGCCACCTGACATGCATACAGAGGAATAACGCGAGCCACGTGGCTGAAACCGATTTTACTTAGGCCCCAGGGAGCCGTCTCCCCAGACATTCATATGTTTTGGCAGGACTTGGTTTATCGCCTGGCACCTGATGTGCCCCTTTTTAGGGAAATGCCGAAGAGGCCCAAGTCTGTGCAACGGCCCTGCGCCAAGTCCCCTTGTTAAAAAGACCTTTTACTAAACTTTAGCATCGTGGAATGCTGATCAAATACCACTTCAGCCATACCTTGAGTTTTGTCATATTTTGTCACTCGAGGCCGCCAGACGTGAGTGCTGAAGAAGTCTAGCATTCGTGTCACGTAGCAAAGACAACACTATTTGGACCTCAGGGCGCCGTCCTCCCAGGCCGTAGCGTAGGCATAGTCATAAATAGCTAGCAGGGACAGGTGTGTCACGTGGTCGTTCAGGCATATGTCGAAGGGCACGGAGTTTAGTTTATTTTAGTAATTTTTTAGGGTTTAAAGCTGGATCACAACCGTGAATTGTCCGATAAGAGAGTGAAAGACAGGGGAAATTTTTTTTCTATTCTCAAGGAAGCGGTATCTCTTTGGACAAAACTTCGTCACGACTTCCCTCCTCGCCAGTCGCTCGAATTTTCCCGTTCAAACCCGAGTCGCCCCTTACTGTCGTGTCGACGGGAGAAACATATCAGTTTCCAGTGGTTCCACACATGTGCAGAAGATTTGGAACCCCTGTTTTTGTTCCCTAGTCATTTTTAATTACCGTAGTCATTTATACGTGAGTGGCTGACCGACAACGAGTGCTTTTGCATGATTCAATCAGTTGTCAGTGGCCGCTCTTAGACTGCTTTTTCTTTTTCTTTTCCAATTTCAATTTTCTTTGAGCCATTCAATTACGTTATACTCTCACCTGCTTCGGCAGGACTCGGTTTATCGTCTGGCGCCTGAAGTGCTACTTTTTAAGAGAATGTGGACGGGGCCCGAGGCATTTTTGAAGCCACCGGGCGTATCTTAGCTACGGTCCTGCGCCTTGTTCTCACGTTCCTTTGGCATGGTGGGAAGCCAATCAAATAATTTCTGTCATAGTTTTGCCGGTACACTCTTGGTTCCTAGTGATTCTGTTATTGTTTTGGGCGAAACTGTTGTGTTACGGAGAATAACAATCTTCGTTGTCTTATTTTCTCTTTAATGAATTAATTTTGTCTGGAATGAAATTCTTATTCTTTTATTAAGTCATCTTTTTCTTCGTCACGTTATGTACATGTGAACGTTACAATAGAATTATTAGTGTTACATAGTGACGCTTGAAACAATTTAACTGTGTGCAGATAAAAAAATATTTTTATTAGATCGCAATGTTTGAAATCATTTCTGTGTGTCCAAACAAATGATTAATACTAAATAAAACTATTCATGTTAGAATATTTGGAATAATTTAACCACTGTGTGCAAACAATAGTAATACTTATGTTTAAGCAAATTAGCTCTGGCTTATATGAAAATTAGATTAACATGTTGAAAAAGCTTGATGGGAAGTACTCAAGCGTGCCACATATATATATATAAAGTGAATTTCGTTTCTAGTTTCTCTGTGACATCTTTTCTATTCTTCAGAAAATAGCCCGTGGCTTTCAAGAGAGTAGTAAATTTTTGACTTGTGCTGTTAGGTTGGGTTTGAGTTCTTTGTTTAAATAATAATGCCAAAGCCATAACATTAGTGGTACTGTTTAACCTATAGTATAAGGGGGTTCATACATTTCCCAAGGGTATTTGTCCGAGAAT
Organism: Sepioteuthis lessoniana; assembly: GCA_963585895.1. Classification (NCBI taxonomy): domain Eukaryota; kingdom Metazoa; phylum Mollusca; class Cephalopoda; order Myopsida; family Loliginidae; genus Sepioteuthis; species Sepioteuthis lessoniana. The sequence goes on from OY757933.1 coordinate 3,527,369, forward strand.
GAACGTAATAAAACAATACATATGCTAGATTGAATTGTTACAAATAGAACTGTTTGATCATTCAACTATGCAAATGACAGATGTTTAATTGAATTATTAGTGATACATATCAATTCTTGGAGCCATGTAACTTTGTTGACTTACGCTAGATTGAATTGTTAGAAATAGAACTGTTTGATCATTTAACGGTGTGTAAATAAATGACTGATGTTGAATTGAATTGTAAGTGATCATTGCAATATTTGGAACCATTTAACAGTGAGAATTCTACCCCCCCCAAAAAAACAAGGTGTTTATAAATCATATATATTTGATATATGAATAAACAACATGTGGCATTGAATAACCTACGATGGTTGATATGCCATAAAACCAAAGAAAATAATTCTCTGAGTCTAATTTCTGATCAAGCTTTTGTTTTTGAATCTCTTTTGTTTTTTGTTTTTTTTTTTTGTTTCCTTTGATGGATGCCCAATTTGTTTGAGACTACCTTTGCTCTTTCATATATTTGAGCGTTCAATTTACTGATGATATCCATTTGAATTCGAACCCTTTTAGTTTTTAATTTAACTTTTTTCTTCACTTGATTCCTTTATGATCGTGAAACTTCCATCTTTTAGGTCATTTTTTTCTTTATCATTCCTACAATGTTTCTTTCTACACGAAAAAAAAAAACAAAACCTGAAGAAGGCCAAAGGACGCATTGGTCGAAACGTTGTGAATATTACTATAAAGATGAAGACAATAGTCCGAAAATCCTGAATGATAAAATATATTTCTATTGAGTATTTTCTTTGCTATTTACTTGTCCACAAAATGTTAGTATTTCGTTGGCAGAAAACCATCCTTTCTTTAGAACCCTTCGTGCTTTATCGGCAAATCTTTGGCTTCTCGTATTAAACTAAGCAGACTTTTCCCAAAGTTCGATTGTAACACTATGGACACTTGGCATGGTAGTATAAAGTTAGATATGTATTTACACATGTGTGTATATATATTTACCAACCCCTCCGCTTGGGCAGGATATGACACAAGGTCAATTTTTAAGCGGAGTTTAACAGGTTTGAATTCAGAGTTTTCCTTCTCCTAGACTAGTTATAACACCAAGGCTTAAAGAACCTAGTCTGCCTTACTATTTACCCATAGCTGGAGGGAGAATAATTGGATTCAGACCTTTCCCAAGGGTATTAGTGCAATGTGAAATGCAATCAGTCTCGTCTAGGATTTGAACTCGTATTGCCTTGTCCATTTACTACGACGATAACCATTACACCACGGGCACCTCCATTACATATGTGTGTATATATGCATATCAGGGTGGATATATAAGTGGGTGTAAGTACATATATAGATGAGTATCTGTGAGTATAAATGTGTAGATGTATCCATGCGAGCGCCCCGGGGCCTGTTCTGGACTTCGGTCCGGAGCGTGGCCCTGGAAAAGGAACAATGGCAGACTTGGGGCCTTTAATTAGGCACCTAGTTTCGACTAGGCTACCTTCGGGTGGGCGAGCTGCATTTTTGTCTCCTTTGTCCCCCTTGTACGGCACTAGTTTAAGCCGTTAACTGGCATACGTGCCCGGACCCACATTTGGGTTCGTGAAACTGCTTGCCTCATCAGGCTCACATTGCACTAAGTGAGCCGATGAGCAGCACAGACAAGCAGGGTTCGAGTCTCGGCTCGTTCCCGACCTCCCCTCCCCTTTATCCCCACTTTAATTGGCCTTCGGGCTTTTGACCTTGTGTCAAGTCGTGTCTGGTGGGAGGCAGCGACAAATACTAGGAAGGAAAAAGCAGTTCAGCCAGACAGTCAGCCGCCACCCGTCTAGCTGGCTAGTTGGTCAACTTGGATTTAAACGAGGTGCCCTCATGACCTTGAATAAGTGTGGGGCAAAACAACACGCGGGAAAAGGGAACAAGAAATAAGGAAATGACCCAATACTTCCTGTTTTCTAAAAAAATATTAAAGGGGTTCAGGGAGTGCTGTCATTTTGGTCAGAGGAAAGTGGTAGTGTCAGAGGAATCTGTGGAGTCAGTTGGTTAGAGAAAGCGCCCGGAGTCATAGATTCGCTCGGATTCTGATGCACCTTGAGCTAGGGTGATCTGCAAGGATCTGGAAGGGTAGAATTCACGCTGAACGCATGGGGGAGAGAACCAAAGGATGGTCCCCAGAACGCTTCTTCTGTGAGCGAGACATGTCTTTCAAATCTTGAGCTCGACTTTTTTCTTTGTCTTTTGTGACACCACCTTGAGCTCTGTGCAAAACACCGCATTGAATCATTCAAACCAGTGAGCAGATGCACTGCAGAGCGTGTTCGCCAATGGTCCGGGAGACTTGGGTTCAATCCTTGGTAACGTCATACCAAAGACTTTAAAATGGTACTTGATACCTCCTTGCTTAACACTCAGCAATATAAGGTACGTATCGAGGGTAAAGTGGAGCAATCAAGGGAAAGGAGTAGTACCCTCGCCTACACCTTGGGGTAGAAGCTATTGAAAAGGGGGCCTTCCGGTCACCCTTGACTAAAGGGAGACGACTTTACTTACTTTATTCCTATTAATATCCAAACTTTTTTATGAATAGTATATTATGGATATACCAGATCCAGGGATATTTTATTACCTGAGCTTTTTTGATAAGGATGACATAGTATTCCCCCAAAAGAAAAACCTTAAGCGTATTTAGAGCGAACCCCCCCCACAAAAAACAACAACAACATACAAATAAACAAAAAAGTACAAAAATAAATAAAACAAAACACTCATTAAGGAAAACGACGAGTACCAGACTGACGCCATAACATTTTAAGAAAAGGCTTTTACTATCATATTTCTTATTAGGCATTTCCAGGATTAACTTACCATATGTTAACCTGGCCAAATTTTAGTCTCTTACACAATTCCCAGTGAATTGCCTTTCCCACCCAGTCAAGCCTTGTCTTGCATTTCTCGTTTAATTGTTATTGTCGTAGAAAATGAACTCGACCAACCAAGGAAGGTGCTTGAGTTTCCTTTTGAATCAGTGCCCCCACCCCGACAAAGGCATGAATACGTCTCTTTGTTTACCAAGTTCTAATATTATATGTAGACTGAATAGACTTGCTTTCATCGGGCACCCAGAAAGTTTGAATAGTTGATATTAACGGCATGTCAATCAGTCTAGGGTCATTTACGTCTAGAGGTTAGAGAATCTCGTTTATTCCATATCAATATTCATATTTTTTGTGTTGTAGTTTCTTAAAAGCTTTTTTTTTTACGGTTCTATCGAATACAAATTATTTTTAGATTGATCAATTTGACCCCTACATGGCACCCTAACAAATACTGCAAATCTATGTCATCAGGTAGGTCCTAGGAGTAATGGCAATGAAGGGGTACTCAATCGTTTCTAGAATTCCAGAACTAGATTGGTTTGTTTTGGGTGGGTTTTATGGCATACCAACCATTGAAGATTATTTAATACCAAATCCTGTTTATACATATATATTAGATATATAGGATTTGGTTTGGTTGGGTTTTATTGGCATATCAATCATTGTAGGTTATTTAATGCCACATCCTGTTTATACATATATATTAGATATATATGGTTTGGTTTGGTTGGGTTGGGTTTTATTGCATATCAACCATTGTAGGTTATTTAATGCCACATCCTGTTTATACATATATATTAGATATATATGATTTGGTTTGGTTGGGTTTTATGACATATCAATCATTGTAGGTTATTTAATGCCACATCCTGTTTATACATATTGTGACACGAAAGGTTTACTTTTATCCCGGAACGGGGTTTTATTTTCGCACGTGTGAAGACGGGACAGGTTGGCACTTAATCCCTTAAGTCCTCGTTCAGAGTTTTTCTCTCAGGCATATAAGAACTGGCATATTACACGAGGGACTAATTTAGGGCTAGACTGACCGCCGCTGGCAAGGGGTTCCAAATTTCACACTATCCACATACCCAGCAGGTCGCTTTCCTTCCTCCCCTAGACAATGGAAGATATGGACCTATAGGTTTAGTCGTAATAATATTATATTGTAGTAGTCGGCAACTCCGGTTTCCCGTGTGATATTTTAAAGGAATTTTTTAGCAAGATAATATAAGGCGAACAGAAGCTGAAAAAGAAATGTGACACAACAGATTCGTAGCAGAACTGCAAAGAACAACTTCGACCACGTGGTAACATTAAAATACATGAATCCTTTACTATACAAAGAGATACACTTTCAAAGTGTCAAATATATAATAAATTGAACAGTCCATGAAAATGAATGTCTTTCTTCTTTTCTGTTCTTTCGTTTTCTTTCAAATTGAGAGAGAGAGAGAGAGAGAGAGAGAGAGAGAGAGAGAGAGAGAGAGAGAGAGAGAGAGAGAGAGAGAGAGAGAGAGAGAGAGAGTATACAGAATTTGGTATAAGGAGAAATAGTCCCAAAATTACTTATCTTATTTTTCGACGGGGTTCCACTGGAGAATCTTTCTTCTTTTACGGGCTAATAGACTTTAGGCTATTTTTAACACTGGCTTGAAGAAAATGGCTTCTTCGTGTCTCGCAGATATTTTTTTCATCTTCTTCACCCGGAGTACTTGGCTTTTGGTTCTGTCTCCTACGAACCCTGCCAAACAACTAACTTTTTTCAAATTCTATTTCCGATGACCGGAGGGAGTCCCCACTTCCGTTTTAGGGTCCCAGCCAATCGTTTGGCTTCTACCTTCCTCCCCCCTGGTCAGGCGATTTTGTTAGGGCTACTAGATGTCACCCAAGTCAGGTTACTGAGTACAGACAGGTTGCCCCAATTTACCATCATGCCCTAACGGTCATTCTCTGAGGGCTTGCTACTGTTAATTCAAACGAGATGATAGCTGTCATCCCACTTCCATCGTCTCAGTGGGATATCACGTGACAATATATATTAAATATATAGGATTTGGTTTGGTTGGGTTTTATTGGCATAACAACCATTGTAGGTTATTTAATGCCACATCCTGTTTATACATATATGTTAGATATATAGGATTTGGTTTGGTTGGGTTTTATGGCATATCAACCATAGTAGGTTATTTAATGCCACATCCTGTTTATACATATATATTAAATATATAGGATTTGGTTTGGTTGGGTTTTATGGCATATCAACCATTGTAAGTTATTTAATGCCACATCCTGTTTATACATATATATTAGATATATATGGTTTGGTTTGGTTGGGTTTTATGGCATATCAACCATAGTGGGTTATTTAATGCCACATCCTGTTTATACATATATATTAAATATATAGGATTTGGTTTGGTTGGGTTTTATGTCATATCAGCCATTGTAAGTTATTTAATGCCACATCCTGTTTATACATATATATTAAATATATAGGATTTGGTTTGGTTGGGTTTGGTTGGGTTTTATGGCATATCAGCCATTGTAGGTTATTTAATGCCACATCCTGGTTATACATATATATTAAATATATAGGATTTGGTTTGTTTGGATTTTATGGCATATCAATCATTGTAGGTTATTTAATGCCACATCCTGGTTATACATATATATTAAATATATAGGATTTGGTTTGGTTGGGTTTTATGGCATATCAACCATTGTGGGTTATTTAATGCCACATCCTGTTTATACATATATATTAAATATATAGGATTTGGTTGGGTTGGGTTTTATGGCATATCAACCATTGTGGGTTATTTAATGCCACATCCTGTTTATACATATATATTAAATATATAGGATTTGGTTTGGTTGGGTTATGGCATATCAACCATTGTAAGTAATTTAATGCCACATCCGGTTTATACATATATATTAGATATATATGGTTTGGTTTGGTTGGGTTTTATGGCATATCAACCATTGTAGGTTATTTAATGCCACATCCTGTTTATACATATATATTAAATATATAGGATTTGGTTTGGTTGGGTTTTATTGGCATATCAACCATTGTAGGTCATTTAATGCCACATCCTGTTTATACATATATATTAAATATATATATGATTTGTAAACATTTTTTTTTTATAATATTTTTATTTGAGCCTGAGCTCATTTTTTTTTTGCATACTATTAAATGGTTTTAAGCAATTATTTCCACTAAAATTAATTATTCTATTTAACAGTTAAATGGTTTCAGGTATTTTTATGTATCACTAACAATTCAATTAAACATCAGTCATTTGTTTACACACAGTTAAATGATCAAACACATCTATTTCAAACAATTTAATTTAGCATTAATCATTTGTTTTCACTGACTGTAAATGTTGTATAGCCACATACATATACAAATATACACGAAACATAATCAACTGTAATGACGACTTCAACAAACGAACGAGCTCAATTCTTTGAAAAAATATATCTCTCACACTTTATTCTCGAAAGGGTGACGTTTGCTGTGTGTGAGAGATGAGTTGGAGACAGGCACAAACTGCTATATTGACCCAAGTTATCCTCTTGACCATAGCAGAATTTCTTTCTCATCTTGGCCTGGGTTTCTCAACCGTGGTTCACTGAGGGCCGCAAAGCCCCCACTCTGCAAGCTGGTTCTCGCGCTGGCATCCTGTCTCCGACTGTCTCGAACCGTCTGGGCACCTGGTTATATTATTGTCTAACGTCCACCTGCTTCCGCTGTTCTTTCGCTTATTTACACAAGTGCATCTCTTGATTGACGGCTCGGTCGAGGGTCAATATATAACATTATCAAAGAGTTCTATTTAACCCATAGATAGGACCCTTTCAGGTGCTACTACCCCGAGTCAGGGTGGACATGGGAGCGATAGTAATGACGGGGTACTCTGCATTCACCAAAGCTCCTGCATTACCGTCGCCTCGCAATCTGTTTGTTTAATGTCATATCCAGGACATTCATGAGGATTGAGGTGGTCTTACCCCTCTGCAGAGATGTTGTCGGTATATCTTACTGGCCCAGCCGACAGGGTTTTCCAGGACTAAAGTCTCAACATCAGATGCAGTTTAGTTCCCTTTTCAACAACAGCGATAGGGCTACAGTTAAAGAAAAGGATAATTCTGAATTTAAACCGGCCGTAGACTGGCGGTAGACAAAAGCGACACAGTGAAAACAATAACTGACGACTGCATTTCCACGCAACACCCTCCACAGAAAAAGCTGTGAAGAAGACGAAAGCCTTAAACAATATTCAGTATTAGATAAAAAAAAAAAAAAAAAAAAACGAAAAAAAAACTAACAGATGACATCAGTTGATAAATAATGGCGATTTCATTTCTTCGCAATATCGTGAAGTGACAGTCCATCGTCATTAGTTGCCACAATTTGACCTTTTTCAAACTCAGACAGTTGCATTTGTCAATAACCTTTGCGTGTCACTATATAAATAAACACACACACACACACACACACACACACACACACACACACACACACACACACACATATATATATATATATATATATATATATATATATATATATCAAAGGAAAAGAACTTATCCCAAATTAGGATATCAAATCAAAGAAAAGAAAATTCTAAGAAATTTCCTATTTTTGGGTATTTTTGAGAATTTTCTTTTTCGAAAATTATGACTTTTCGCTACAACTATGGGAACTAAAATAATCGCTGCTAATTTCTGTCAAAGCCAACGTTTCTTCACCTTTTACCCTTGTGGAACACTTGAAATAATTTTCTTTTAATCAAGAAACCCTGGCAGAAAACTTATCATATACCATTATGAATATCTCTTTTACGTTTTATTGTACTTTACAAAGTGAAAATAATATTTTTTTCGGATGGTTGGTTAAAAAAACAAAACAAACTTTGACAATAACTAATCAGGGACAATAATTCCAGTGTATGTCTAAGCTGTGGGTGTTTTGTCAAAATACTGTAGGTTTGAGCAGAATTTACCTTTTATTTAGCATGTACTCTGACGGAAGTACATACCTACCCGAAAAACAAATAAACAAACGAAAAAAAAAAAAAAAAAAGAAACAACGAAAAAAAAAAAAGCCTAAAAGAAATAAACAAAACAAAGAAAAAACAATAAATAAACAGACAAACAAACAAACAAAAGAAAACAAAATAAACGAAAGCAAAAAGAAATAAATAAAAATATAAAAAAACAAAAATCATAAAAACACCCTAAAAACGGGTGTCTGCTTTCGATGTTGTGTCAGCTGATTAAAATGGTGTCTTTTAAACGACAACACTTTCATCTATCTTAAGCAATACTTAGACGTAATTCTTTTGAAGAAATAAAGCCTGATGGGATTGCATATTTTAGAAGTATAGCTATCTCAGTAGCATACTTTGAAAAATTCAACCAGAATTAGTCAACCCCAGAACAAAAAAAAAAAAAAAAAAAGAGTTAGCAAACATAAACAATTTTACTAGATGAGCCACAATCTTCACCATATACTGCTTTCTGCAATAGAAGCTGTGACAATGCGGCAAGCCAATAGCAGAAAGTTTTTTTTAATGTCCTTCTCGGGTGTCATTTGTATTTATTGGTGAGATGCTGGTCTTATCATTTGGGGGACGGAAAAATATCTTGGCATGTGTTTGACTGACTGATATTAACAACATGTCAACCCGTCTAGGGATATCTTATGTCCAGAGGTTAGGGAATGGCGTTCACAGTACATTCATATTTTTTTGTGTGTTGTTTGTTTCTTAAGACTTTTTTTGCGCTTAGTTGTATAATATCAAGAATTCCTATCTAATACAAATAATCTATTCATAAACGGTTTCAAGTAATTATTTCTACTTAAAAATAGTCTTTTGTTTGCCCCTCTCTCTCTCTCTCTCTCTCTCTCTCTATATATATATATATATATATATATATATATATTGACGTTGTGCTCGACGAGGAAGGGTTGTTTTGGTCGATTGATTGAGAGATTTTAACGACATGTCAACCCATCTTGTATGCCAATAGGTTTGAGAATCACGTTCATTGAATGTGCTTATTTATATTTATAAATAGATATTGCTTCCGATTTTTTTTTTGCACACGGTCCTATTAAATATGAATAATTTTTAAGCAGATTTATTCCAACGAATCATATTTCATACAAATAATTTGAATATAGTTTCATGGTTTTAAGTATTTCAAGGAATTATATATTCCAAATAAGAAATAATAAAGATAAATGGTAAATAATTCCACCTTTAAATTACTATTCTTAATACAAACAATTTGTACATAGTTAAATGGTTTTAAGTATTCTTATCTAATTCTGATAATTTTCATACATATCTGTTCAATCCCCAGATGATATCCTAACAGGTACTACCACTCCGGGTCAGAGTGTACTAAGGAAAATCTCAATGAAGGGTTACTCCACATTCCCCAAAGACCCACGACTGAATACTCACTATCAGATTTGACAAGTGAGATTTCTTACCTTTAAAATAAAATTAAAAAAAAAATCAATCGCAATATAAAAGACCTTTTTTCTCAGACGCTATATTCACTGACAAAAATAATGTGGTGATTTCTTTTATATACGATTTTATCTCACAATCTAAATAGTACCCCCCCCCAACAAACCCTTTATTGGGATCGAAATGCAGCTGTCTGGTTTAAAAATATATAACGTCATTGACATTAGAGCCAGTAAGCATGAAAAAATACTTCCTGTTTTTAATTGTTAAATCAGGTGCTTGTAAAATCGGTATTTTTTTTACAAGCGTCGGAATTTAGTTAGTATGCATCGGTACCCGTGCCAGTTGAGCCTTGATTCCTTTCGTTGTATAATAAATTCGGTGAGTTTAAAAGAAGAAAGCGTGTTTACGAAATGAGCCGCCGTAAACGCTGTGAGCTGTAGTAGCACTTCTGAGTGATATTATATTAACATTGGAATCCTGAAAAGCGTGCTGAAAAAGGCGGGCTTTATTTAAACTCTCTCATTCTAGACCTTCTCTCACTACACTCGTCTCTCTCTCTCTCTCTCTCTCTCTCTCTCTCTCTCTCTCTCTCTCTCTGTCACTGTCTGTTTGTCTCTCTCTTATTCCTAGCACACACTACAAGGGTCTTGCACTCAGGCAGATAGATGCGTTCACTCTTTTCTATTTTTTTTCATTTTTTTTTTCTTTTTCTTCTTTTATTTATTTCTTTTTAATCTTGCCTATTTTTTATTTATTCTTTTTCTTCTTTCTTTTTATTACTATTTCATTCTAATCTTATCAATTTCTTCTTTCTTTTTTTTTTTTTTTTTTTGAGGGGGAGGTTTCGAATACAGGAAAATAGACACTCTCCCCACCGCCCCCACCTCGCACATGCTGGAACAAGCACACAAAAGATATCTGCAGGAAATAAAATGTGTGTGTATTTTTATAATAATAATGCTGATAAAAAGCAACAACAAAAATAAACGAAACAAAACAAAACAAAAAACAAAACAAAAAACAAAATAAGAGATAAAATCCAAAAAGAAGAAGAAGAAAAAAAAAAAAAAGAACAAGGCCCCTACAGACGTCATTTGTCTCTCCCTTTTTAGTGATTGTACGCTGAAATACATCCCATCAGTCGTTTTGTTTTTGGCATTGTTGCTTTTAGGCATCCTTCCTCCCTCTGTCTTTATTTCTTCTTTTGCACACACTTTCTCTCTCTCTCTCTCTCTCTCTCTCTCTCTGTCTGTCTTACACACTTGCTCTTCTTCTCCTTCTCTCTCTCTCTCATACTCTTTCTTTCTTTCTTTCTGACAAATTTCGTCTGCTTTTCTTTCTTTCTTTCTTTCTTTCTTTTTTGGCTTTTTTCCTGGAACAGACACGAACTCAAACCCGTCTCTTTGCATGAACACAAAAGCATTGAAATAAATAAATAAATAAATAAAGACATATACATCTTAGATTACGATTGTAATTATTACATTCTTCTCTTTCTTCTCCGTCTTTCTCTTACTCTCTTTTTCACTCGCTCTCTCTCTCACTCCTTTTCGCACTCGCAAACACTCTCTCACTCTCACTCTCTGTCAATATCCCTTACATAAACACTGTCTGTCTGTCTGTCTGTCACAATCTCTCATATACTTTCTCACTCGCTCTCACTATCACACATTCTCTCTCTCTCTCACACGCATACACACGTGCGTGCGCGCGCACACACACGCACACACTCTCTCTCTCTCTCTTTCTCTCTCGCTCAGTCTCTCTCTTTCTCACGTAAATTTTTATATTAGGCTTATACAGTCGTTTTACCAAAATTCCATTTCTACTTGTTTATTCATTTATTTCTAACTTATTTACGTATGCGCGCGCACACACACACACATGCATATACGGGTCTACACACACACACACACACACACACACACACACACACACACACACACACATGCATGCATATACGGGTCTACACACACACACACACACACACACACATGCTTATACGGGTCTACACACACACACACACACACATGCATATACGGGTCTACACACACACACACACACACACACACACACACACATGCATGCATATACGGGTCCACACACACACACACACACACACACATGCATGCATATACGGATCTACACACACACACACACACACACATGCATGCATATACGTGTCCACACACACACACACACACACACACACACACACACACACACACACACACACACACACACACGTATCCACATTCACAAACAGATGCACCCGTCTATGCGTACAGAGGCAATAAAAAGAAAGATGAAGGGACAAGACATGACAACTATTTCTTTTATCCACCTTTCGTTCAGGTCTTTTTCTTACAAAAGAATAGACATTTTCTTTTTTTTTTCTTTTTTCTTTTTTATCTTTATCTATATTCTTATTTTTTTATTTTTATTTTTTGCTTATTCTTTTATCTTTTTCACACGCGCACAGGAAGAAAAAAAAGGGGGGGTATATGAACGTTCATATATTTACACATACGTATACAATGCACACACATACACATTCACATATACAGCCAAACATGTGAACCCCACTTTCCACTGTTCCTCTCTTCACTCCAACAATTGGAAAAACGGTGGGATAGACCGGGCTCTTTAACACTGGTATGACAACAAGCCTGGGAGAAGGAAAACTGAATTCAAACCAGCTATAACCCGCTTAAAAACTGACCTTGTGTCACAATCTTCTAATTAAGAAGAGGGTGGAAACACACACACACACACACACACACACACACACACACACACACACACATGTATATATAGTATTCATATAAAAACACTTTAGTACTGAGATTGAATTATATATATATATATATATATATATATATATATATATATATATAATTCAATCTCAGTACTTAAGTAAGTGTTTTTATATGAATACTATATATACATGTATATTATATGTATATTGTAGTTGGTAGCTAAACTATTATTATTGTGACTTTTTTTAATAAAGATCACGTATGGCTTTTTTAATTTTATGACCCACACGAATTTTTTTTTTCGTGGCTATAAAACTATTCGATTAATCTATCGATCTTAATTCTTTCTTTCTTTCTTTCTTTCTTTCTTTCTTTCTTGTGATATCACGCGAACACCGCAGCGATTTTGCACTATTTATATTACCCATAAAACACGCGCGTGCGCGCACACACACACACACACACACACACACACACACACACACACACACACACACACACACACACACACACACACATCTAGTATCACAACCACATTCACATCAATATATATGTAAACATACGTACGTCTATCTACATACCCATATTTCTTTCTTTCTTTCTTTCTTTCTTGCACAAATCTATCTATCTATCTATCTATCTATCTATCTATCAGTTAGTCGTAGAACTGCTATCATTGTGACTTTGCTTAATTTTGTCGCATTTGTTCTCTTTTTTTAAAAATGTATAACTTGATTTTTCTTTGTTGCAATAAATAGAATCGTCTTTCTTTCTTTCTCTCTTTCTTTCTTTCTTTCTTTCTTTCTTTCTTTCTTTCTGTTTGGTTTTCATTATTTCTATATTCTTCCTCTCCCCATCTATATCTCCTTTCCTTCCTTCTGTTCTTCCTTCCTTACTTACTTCCTTCTTTTTAGCTCTCTCTCTCTCTCTCTCTCTCTCTCTCTCTCTCTCTCTCTCTCTCTCTCCAATTCTTGACATAGTCTTCACTTAACACGCACACACGACAGAGCAATTTCGCACCATTCATAACACACACACACACACACACACACACACACACACACACACACACACACACATACGCACAAGTACTTGTTCAGACACACACACACACACACACACACACACACACACACACACACACACACACACACACACACATGTTTGTTCCTGGATTCAGCTTGTTAGAATAAGATATGATTTGAAGACGGGCGTTCTAACTCGTCCTGTTTAGAAAGAGTTCTTCGAATTTCCTCTCGACTTGTACGATCGCAAAGACTTACTGAGGAATGGATTTTAAAAGCATACGCGTCGTAAACGACAGTGAGAGAGAGAGAGAGAGAGAGGGAGAGAGGAAAATAAGACAATGCTAACACTTTAGAACCTTCCCCCCACCAATAAAAAAAAAGAAGAAAAAGCAGAAAAACGAAAAATTATTATATTTATTTTGAAAGATTGAAAGCAAAAAAAGAAGAAAAAAAAAGAAAGAAAGAAAATAAAAAGACGAAAGGAAGGATAGAAAGAAAAGAAATCACGAGTAAGGAGAGAATTTGAAGTCGACTGTGTTCATTGCCGAGGTAAGTGCAAAATTTTCACACACTGCTTACGAAACTTTCTTTTTTTAAAACAGGGATGGTACTATTTAGCTTTCTAGGGGTTACGTAGACTCCTTAAGCAACTTGGGCTGTTATCAGGGCCTTTTAACTCTTGTAACATAAGACATATGGCTTTTTTTTCAAAGCAATTTTTCTAGCGAAAACTTGATATATGTTAAGCTTAGGTCACCACGGAGGCATGCATACCTTTCAGACGATATTGCATCAATCTCCCAGGTAAGGAGTACCTGCGCTGAAAATCCACATTTGATGCTTCTTGACCTGTACCCGAACACACACCTCCAACTTTTTATATAAACATATTTCTTAACCACGAAGTCACTAATAATATTTCTTAAGCTTTGCTTTGTCTGGTATGAGGCCATATAAACAAAGTGTTTTAGGAAGATTGTATTGCGTCATTCATTCTTATGGGAAAGATCTGCTATCCTTGAAGTAAGTATTTGAAAGCCCGCCTTTTTGTTTTAAATCTGAGAGCGAACACCGAGTATTTAAGTTTAGCTTAGTATGGCACAAGGCCAGCTTGTGTTGCACCAATCGTTTAGATTCGAACGAAATTCGAAATCTGGCCTTTGTTACCTCTATTCGAATACCAGCCTCACGATCTTTATAGCTGAGTATGGTATAAGGCTAGATAGAGGTGGAAGATTGAATTTTGTCAGTATTTTAGAAGGGAAAGCCTGACTTTAAAATCAGCCTTCGAAATCTGGCCCCTTTTTTCCCCCAAGTACGAATAGTGCTCCCCTTCTGAAAGGGTTGGGAATACGTTGTTATTTTAGTCGTAAATTTTACTCGTAAACATAATTTGAGATTGTAAATATTAGCTTAGCGCTGTTTAGATCAGGTCTACAATCAGAAGATTGTGTTGCGCCAGTATTTTAGATGGCAAATTCAGCCTTGATAAACAGAATTTTTAATTTATTAAAAGAACAAAACAAAACAAAACAAAAAACAAAAAAGAAAACAACAAAAAAAAACAAAAAACAAAAACAATTCCAACACTGTCTCCTTTGATTCAGGTCCGAACATACGCAATTATTTAAGCGCTTAAATTTTATTTTGATTTTTATTGCAATTTATTTAAATATCAATTTCTGCTAAAATTTTCTAAATGAAAGGAAATCAACGATTTAACACACACAAACACGCACACACACACACACACACACACACACACATCAACATTTACTCAAAATAGGAGCACTTCGTGTGGTACGTTGCTTAATTTGCTAGACAAGTTGACCAAGTGAGTTCGATTCTCCCAGAATACCACATACTTTTGACCTAATGCCAAACCATGGTCTGATAAATCGAAATGGAGAAAATGTAAAAAACAATGTTGGAATTTCTAAAAACCGATGTAGAATGAGGAAATTCTAACAATGTTTGGTGACAGGGTGATATTCGATAAACAGCAACCTTTTTTGCTGAGCTCGATGTTTTGTGTAAGTTTAGCTAAAACGAATTTAGAAACACAATCACAAAGACGGACACACGTCTCGAATACTCTTGTGTATTCTCAAGGATGAACACCAAGGAAACGAGCAGGCATCTAGCTTTTAAGGCACTGGAATCTATTTGTGTACGGATTGTGCTACGACAATTTTAAAAATGGCAAAAGGATGATAATTATCATTCGAAATTATGTTTTTTTCCCCTGGGTCCGAGTACAATCCTCTTTTACGGGTGGGAATTACGTAATTCTTGATACAGTTGCTTTGAATTTTAATTTCTGTTGAAATTTTCCTGAATTTCTGTAGAAATACCTTTTCTAAAAAGAAGAAAAACAACTGCAAAAACAAACAAACAAAAACATATCATCGAAAAACAAAACAAAAAAAAAAAACAAAAACAAAACAAAATAAACAACAAAAAACAAAAACAAAACAAACAAATAAAAAATAAAAAACAAAACAAAAATCAACAAAACAATAATCTCGAAAATTACAAAAAAAAAAAAAGCCGTAAAAAACAAAAAACAAAACGAAACAAAAAAGCAAAAACAAAACAAAAAACAACAACAAAAAAAACAACAACGACAAAACAACAGCAGCAAAAACAAAAAAACAAAATAAACAAACCAAAGAAAGAAAGAAAGAAAGAAAGAAAGAAAGAAAGAAAGAAAGAAAGAAAAAAGAAAACAAATTATATAAAATCGTCATTTAATAAAATTGGTGATAAGCATATGATAAATGGATTATCTTTATATTTGATGTAGATGTTAGAATTCATACTTCGTTTGGTGACAGGGTGATGTTCGATAAACAGCAACATTTAAATTTTTTTTTAATTAGCTCGTTTTTCTCTTATTCTATCTAAACTAAGTACAGAAACACACATCGAAAGATATATCGACGCTTTGAATACATTGGTGTTCATCTTCAAAACGCCCCCTATTTGCAGCCTTGTGCCACACATCGTTTTTTTAGAGGCGTCACGCGTGGTACAATGTTGAGTTAACAGACCATGTAATGTGAATTTGATTCTCACTGGGTTATTCTACAATTCTAACTTTGAATTACAAATTAACTTGAGCTTTGTAAATTATAGATTTCGTTGCAGTATAGTTTGTCAGATAACGTTGCCGGCCGATTACTATAGTAGTAATTTCGGTCCTCACCGGGTGCCTAATACTTGCAGCTTTGCATCAAATCTAAGCTATGCTTAGTTTTAAATAAGTGTACATGTGGCATCTACGCCAGACTAAATAGTGATTTATAAATAAAAATGAGGGAAACGAACGGGCATCTGGGAATTGAGGAAATCTTTGAAGCGATGTTTTAATCGTAAAAGGCACACACACACACACACACACACACACACACACATATATATATATATATATATATATATATATATATATATACTCCACACACAAGTGGGATGCGACACAAGGTCAATTTTAATCGGAGTTTAGCAGGTTTGAATTCAGTGTTCTCCTTCTCCTAGATCGGTTGCCATGTTAAGGTTAAAGAGCCAAGTCTGGCCAACAATTTACCCATAGCTGAAGGGAGAATAGATGGATTCATGCCTTTCCAAAAGTTATAAGAGCTATGTGAAATGCAAACAGCCTCGTCCAGAAATTGAACTCGGTTCACCATGTCAATTTTCTATTACGGTAACTATTACATCATGAACACGCATATATATATATATATATATATGTGTGTGTGTGTGTGTAAATTTGGTTTTGGTTTGGTTTATTTGTTTAACGACATCTTAACTTCTTATGGGTTATTTAATGTCGAAATTTGGTTCATTTGTAAATGTTAGATTATAATTATGGCAAGATTTTCATCGTTTCATTGCATTTAAAAAATTGCGTTTATTTGTTAAAAATCGTTCGTTTTCAAAGTTTTATGATATCAACTCCTCTTGTCCAATTCTAATAAATTTCATACCTCTCTATTTGATTCATAGATGGGACACTAACAGGTACTCCCTCTCCTGGTCAGAGTGGACCTGAGAGTAATAGCAATAAAGGGATACTCTACACTCTCCAGATCTTCACAACTGAAGCCACACCACCAAAGTCTTATACGTTTGATAATGTTGTCAGAATACTCTAAGCCCCGCCGACTGGATTGAAAAAGGAATATTTATAAAAATTATTACCCCCCCAAAAAAAAACATCGAAAAATATTGGTTTGTTTGTATGGTTGGTTGGTTTTATGGCATATCAATCCTTGCTGGGTTATCTAATTCCAAAGTCTTATTTTCTTATAAACAATGTTCTTATTAAATTACAATGATTTGTAAATTATAACTTTAAATATCTATTTTTTGAACAAAGAAAATTTTGGAACGAACGTAATGTCCGGTTTTCTAGATCAATGTTTTGGACAACATTAATTAAAGTACTGCCTCTTGTTATTGTTTAGGAATTATTCAATGAGTAATATTATATCTTTTTCTTTCAGATTATAAGAATATTGTTTATAATCATCTTCGGCATTAACTCCTGTGTTCGTCCCAACTAAAGAACACATTAGATATTTTGAATTTATGAGTTTCATAAAGGTGTCGATACAAGTACAGCAGCAAAATCCATTCAAATCACTTACGAAGATGATGCATTGAATAAAAAAAAGTTACCGGAGATGGTTTTTTTGTTTTTGAAGCGGGGATTTCAATCTAAAAGACGAGCCTCCTAAGTCAACAGAAAGGGTTTATCCTCAATCACGACAATGCCCGCTCTCACAAAGTTCCGTTGATTAAAGATCTCTTAGACGGGCTCAATGTAGAAAAATTGGTTCATCTCCCATATTGTCCTCATCTTGCTTCTTCTGATTATCTCTTGTTTAGGGAATTACAAAATCATTTGAATGGTGTTAGATTAACATCAAGTAAAGAGATTTAAGACCAGTTGGTTTCATATTTTGCATCAAAACCTGAAATATTTTACAAGCGTGGCATCTATAAGATTGTTGATAGATGAAATTAGATTCGAGGAAGAATTGATGACTGTGTTAATTATTAAATATTTCTATAGACATAATTTTTTTTATTTGTATTATATACTCAAACATTGGACATTACATTCGCTCCAACCCGATAATTTGAAAACAGTTGATTGGTTTCGAGTTTCTTCATATATAATAATTTACTAATAAAAATTTATTTACTCATAATTAGAGATCGTCCATTAATAAAAATAATTTGTATCTAATTATTTGGTTCCAAGTATTCCTATATAATTTATTTGATTAATTTTTTAATGGCATATCAAAACCTTATGGGTTATCTAATGTCTAAATTTGATTCATTCGTAAATGCTTGAATGCTATCATAGCCATTCATATTTCCACTGTTCCATTCCAGTCATTATTTGCCTAATGGCATAACAACACATTATGGGTTATTTAAGGCTGAAATTTGATCTATTTATGTTATATACCCTACCAATGAACATTAATTGGGTATGTCCAATTTCTCATACTGTTATATACCCTACCTATGAACATTAATTTGGTATGTCCCATTCCTCATACTGTTATATACCCGACCTATGAACCTTAATTGGGTATGTCTCATTCCTCATATTGTTATATACCCTACCTATGAACATTAATTGGGTATGTCCCATTCCTCATACTGTTATATACCCGACCTATGAACCTTAATTGGGTATGTCCCATTCCTCATACTGTTATATACCCTACCTATGAACATTAATGGGTATGTGCCATTCCTCATACTGTTATATACCCTACCTAGGAACATTAATGGGTATGTCCCATTTCTCACACTTATACACCCTACCTATGAACATTAATTGGGTATGTCCCATTCCTCATACTGTTATATACCCTACCTATGAACATTAATGGGTATGTCCCATTCCTTATACTGTTATACACCCTATCTATGAACATTAATGGGCATGTTCCATTCCTCATACTGTTATATACCTACCTATGAACATTAATGGGCATGTCCCATTCCTCATACTGTTATATACCCTACCTATGAACATTAAGGGATATGTCCCATTCCTCATACTGTTATACACCCTACCTATGAACATTAATGGGTACGTCCCATTCCTCATACTGTTATTTACCCTACCTATGAACATTAATGGGTATGTCCCATTCCTCATACTGTTATATACCCTACCTATAAAAATTAATGGGTATGTCCCATTCCTCATACTGTTATATACCCTACCTATGAACATTAATGGGTATGTCCCATTCCTCATACTGCTATATACCTTACCTATGAACAATAATTGGGTATGTCCCATTTCTCATACTGTTATTTACCCCACCTATGAACATTAATGGGCATGTCCCATTCCTCATACTGTTATATACCCTACCTATGAACATTAATGGGTATGTCCCATTCCTCATACTGTTATATACCCCACCTATGAACATTAATGGCTATGTCCCATTCCTCATACTGTTATATACCCCACCTATGAACATCAATTGGGTATGTGCCATTCCTCATACTGTTATATACCCTACCTAGGAACATTAATGGGTATGCCCCATTCCTCATACTGTTATATACCCCACCTATGATGATTAATGGGTATGTCCCATTCCTCATACTGTTATATACCCCACCTATGATGATTAATGAGTACGTCCCATTCCTCATGCTGTTATATACCCTACCTATTAACATTAATGGATATGTCCCATTCCTCATACTGTTATATACCTTACCTATAAACATTAATGGTACCTCCCATTCCTTATGCTGTTATATACCCTACCTATGAACATTAATGGATATGTCCCATTCCTCATACTGTTATATACCTTACCTATAAACATTAATGGGTACGTCCCATTCCTCATACTGTTATATACCCTACCTATTAACATTAATGGATATGTCCCATTTCTCACACTGTTATACACCCTACCTATGAACATTAATGGGTATGTCCCATTCCTCATACTGTTATATACCCTACCTATGAACATTAATGGGTATGTCCCATTCCTCATACTGTTATATACCTTACCTATGAACAATAATTGGGTATGTCCCATTTCTCATACTGTTATTTACCCCACCTATGAACATTAATGGGCATGTCCCATTCCTCATACTGTTATATACCCTACCTATGAATATTAATGGGTATGTCCCATTCCTCATACTGTTATATACCCCACCTATGAACATTAATGGCTATGTCCCATTCCTCATACTGTTATATACCCCACCTATGAACATCAATTGGGTATGTGACATTCCTCATACTGTTATATACCCTACCTAGGAACATTAATGGGTATGCCCCATTCCTCATACTGTTATATACCCCACCTATGATGATTAATGGGTACGTCCCATTCCTCATACTGTTATATACCCTACCTATGAACATTAATGGGTACGTCCCATTCCTCATACTGTTATTTACCCGCCCTATGAACATTAATTGGGTATGTCCCATTTCTCATACTGTTATATACCCTACCTATGAACATTAATTGGGTATGTGCTATTCCTCATACTGTTATATACCCTACCTATGAACATTAATTGGGTATGTGCTATTCCTCATACTGTTATATACCCTACCTATGAACATTAATGGGTATGTCCCATTCCTCATACTGTTATATACCTTACCTATGAACAATAATTGGGTATGTCCCATTTCTCATACTGTTATTTACCCCACCTATGAACATTAATGGGCATGTCCCATTCCTCATACTGTTATATACCCTACCTATGAACATTAATGGGTATGTCCCATTCCTCATACTGTTATATACCCCACCTATGAACATTAATGGCTATGTCCCATTCCTCATACTGTTATATACCCCACCTATGAACATCAATTGGGTATGTGACATTCCTCATACTGTTATATACCCTACCTAGGAACATTAATGGGTATGCCCCATTCCTCATACTGTTATATACCCCACCTATGATGATTAATGGGTACGTCCCATTCCTCATACTGTTATATACCCTACCTATGAACATTAATGGGTACGTCCCATTCCTCATACTGTTATTTACCCCCCCTATGAACATTAATTGGGTATGTCCCATTTCTCATACTGTTATATACCCTACCTATGAACATTAATTGGGTATGTGCTATTCCTCATACTGTTATATACCCTACCTAGGAACATTAATGGGTATGTCCCATTTCACACACTGTTATATACCCTACCTATGAACATTAATTGTGTATGTCCCATTCCTCATACTGTTATATACCCTACCTATGAACATTAATGGTTATGTCCCATTCCTCATACTGTTATATACCCTACCTATGATGATTAATAGGTATGTCCCATTCCTCATACTGTTATATACCCCACCTATGAACATTAATGGGTATGTCCCATTCCTCATACTGTTATATACCCTACTTATTAACATTAATGGATATGTCCCATTCCTCATACTGTTATTTACCCTACCTATGAACATTAATGGGTACGTCCCATTCCTCATACTGTTATTTACCCCACCTATGAACATTAATTGGGTATGTCCCATTTCTCATACTGTTATATACTCTACCTATGATGATTAATGGTTATGTCCCATTCCTCATACTGTTATATACCCTACCTATGAACATTAATTGTGTATGTCCCATTCCTCATACTGTTATATACCCTACCTATGAACATTAATTGGGTATGTCCCATTTCTCATACTGTTATATACCCTACCTATGAACATTAATTGGGTATGTGCTATTCCTCATACTGTTATATACCCTACCTAGGAACATTAATGGGTATGTCCCATTTCACACACTGTTATATACCTTACCTATGAACCTTAATTGGGTATGTCCCATTCCTCATACTGTTATATACCCTACCTATGAACATTAATGGTTATGTCCCATTCCTCATACTGTTATATACCCTACCTATGAACATTAATGGGTATGTCCCATTCCTCATACTGTTATATACCCTACTTATTAACATTAATGGATATGTCCCATTCCTCATACTGTTATTTACCCTACCTATGAACATTAATGGGTACGTCCCATTCCTCATACTGTTATTTACCCCACCTATGATGATTAATGGGTATGTCCCATTCCTCATACTGTTATATACCCCACCTATGATGATTAATTGTACGTCCCATTCCTCATATTGTTATATACCCTACCTATGAACATTAATTGGGTATGTCCCATTTCTCATACTGTTATATACCCCACCTATGAACATTAATGGATATGTCCCATTTCTCATACTGTTATATGCCCTACCTATGAACATTAATGGATATGTCCCATTCCTCATACTGTTATATACCCTACCTATGAACATTAATGGGTACGTCCCATTCCTCATACTGTTATTTACTCCACCTATGAACATTAATTGGGTATGTCCCATTTCTCATACTGTTATATACCCTACCTATGATTATTAATGGGTATGTCCCATTCCTCATATTGTTACATACCCTACCTATGAACATTAATTTGGTATGTCCCATTTCTCATACTGTTATATACCCCACCTATGAACATTAATGGGTATGTCCCATTCCTCATACTGTTATATACCCCACCTATGAACCTTAATTGGGTATGTCCCATTCCTGATACTGTTATATACCCTACCTATGAACCTTAATTGGGTATGTCCCATTCCTCATACTGTTATTTACCCTACCTATGAACGTTAATGGGTATGTCCCATTCCTCATATTGTTATATACCCTACCTATGAACATTAATTGGCTATGTCCCATTCCTCATACTGTTATATACCCTACCTATGAATATTAATGGGTATGTCTCATTCCTCATAAATACGTGGGACATGGTTGTGCGAGAGGAAGAATATGCTAATTGTATAGTCACCACTAGCAGTGGCTAGCTTCTTCACGCCACTGGCAAGTATTGTATTTTGTTAATTTTATAAAGATTTCCATTTCATTTCCAACGTCCGTTTTGGTTATTGCTCATTCAGAAACCTTTTCTTAGGTTACACAAATTCGTATATAACCGATTCTAATCAGTATTACATTATGTTATATTATATTATTATATTATATTGTATCAATGCCTCATTGTATAAAAAAATTTCCCAATGAGAAGTTCACTCTGACTCGGGCTGGTAGCACTTGATAAGGTCCCATTTATGGGTTAAATAGAACTGTTTGACATTTAAACTCTGCGCAAACTAATGACTATTGCTAAATTGAATTATTAGGAATGGAACTGTTATCAAATTTAATTGTGTGTAAACAAATGACTGATATCATTAGTATATATATATATAAAGAGGATTTGGCATTAAATAACCTGCAAGGATTGATATGCCATAAAACCCAACCAAACAAATAATTTGCATACACTTGTATGGTTTCAAGTATTCCTATCTAATACAAATAATCTGTGCACAGTTAAATGGTCTAAAGTAACTGTTTTTACTTACTAATAATAACGGGTAGAGACTATCCAAACGACAGCATTGCTAAGAACGGCCAGAATCCTGAGACGAGTCTTGGAGACTTGAGGGGACTTGTTGTCACTCAAACTCCAGTGAAAAACCATCAGTTAACACTGATGTGAAAAACTCTAAAGGAGTAAATAATAATAATAATAATAATAATAATTTTTCGACACTCTGTTATATGATTTCAAGTAATTACTTATTATAATCATTACTTATGATAATCCTTTTAAACCATTATTGCTTCAAGAAATTATTCGTAATGAAAACAATCTGCATACAGTCATATGGTATCAAGTATTCCTATCTAACACAAATGATTTTCAAACAAATCAATCTGATCTATAGATGAGACCCTAACTTCAATTTCTAGCCAGAAGATTGCAATTTTTAATTTGGTCATTTGTTGGCAGTTATAATATAAAGTTAGTAATAATAATAATAATTCTTAGTAAACAATTATAACTTCAAGAAACTTTTTAAAAAACAGATTAGTTGCGTACAGTTACCTGGTTTCAATTGATAAAGATAATAATCATTCGTTAACGATTATGGCTTGAATTAACCATTCTTAATACGAATAATTTATATATCAAGTATTCCTATCTAATACTAATAATTCCCTGACAATTATATGGTTCCAACGAAGTATTTGGTTTGGTCTGGTTCCTTTGTTTAATGGCATATCAACCTTCATGGTTATTTAATGCCAAAGCAATCCTTGTAGAAGAACAGCTGTGATACAATTTAACCCATAACTGGGTTGGTTGGTTGTTTGGTTGGTTGTTTGGGTTTTATGGCATATCAATCTTTGTAGGTTATTTAACGCCAAATCCATTTTTAGGAAAATAGTTCTATTTCAAACAATTCAGTTTAGGATAAGTACGGAATTTAAATGTAAGTACAGTTTAATTGTGAAAAACATTTCTATTTCAAGCTATTCAGTTTAGTCAAGCAGTTCTAATTCAGCTAATTCAGTTTAGTATAAGTACCGATTTTGTTTACACATAGTTAAATGTGAATACAGTTCTATATCAAACAAATCAGTTTAGTGTAAGTACAGTTTCAATGTCAAACACAGTTCTATTTCAAATAATTCAGTTTAGCATAAGCACACAGTTTAAATGTAAATTCGGTTTGTCAAAATCATCTCTATTTCAAGCTATTCAGTTTTGTCAAACAATTCAGTTTAGCATAAGTATGCCATTAATTCTATTTAACCCATAGATAGAGCCCTATCAGGTGCTACCACGCAGGGCCAGAGTTAACCTGGGAGCGATGGTAATGAAGGGGTACTCCGCATTCCCCAAAGCTCCAGCACTGCTGGAACATCACCATCAGATTGTTAAGTGTCATACCCAGGACACTCATTGGTGGGTGGGTGGGGGTCTTACCTCTCTGCAGAGGTGCAGTCGGTGTATTCTACAGCACCCCCCAGCCAATTGGGCAACCATAACTTGGGGAGGGGATAAGATGGTTCATACCTTTCTAAAGGATATTAGTCCGAAAGGGAATACGATTGCACAAATTGAGTTTTAGCTCTTTTACTTCAAGGCTTCAGTTCAGCACTTTTGCCATTAGGCCACAGGTACTTCCTTACGGTATTCAATAAACTATAATTATTTGTTTGCACACGGTTATATGGTTTCAAGTATTCCTATTCAATATTTTTCAAACAGATCTATAAATTGACCCATGAATAAAACCTTCATCCATAATTGCTTGTCTGGGGGTGCCCGTGGTGTAATGGTTATCGTCGTAGGAAATGAACATGGCGAGACGAGTTCAAATCCTGGACGAGACTGATTGCATTTCACATAGCACTAATACCCTCGGGAAAGGTATAAATCCAATTATTCTCCATCAAGCTATGGGTAAATAGTAGGACAGACTGGGTTCTTCAGCTTTGGTGAGGCAAGTAGTCTAAGAGAAGGAATACTCTGAATTTAAACCTGTTAAACTCCGCTTAAAAATTGACCTTGGGTCATATCCTGCCAGAGGGGTTTGTAAATAAGATAATTGCTTGTCTGCAAAAGAATTCTTTGGTTTGGTTAGGTTTACTTATTTAACGACATATCAACTTCGTAAGAGCTACTTAAAGCCCACATTTGATTATATTCTAAATATTTGATTGTAATTTGATCGTAAACTATTCCTAATGTTCCATTGTATATTTTTAGAATTTCATTTATCTGCTTACTTACATTTAAAGGTATGAAGTATTCCAATCTAATATAAACAATTTATACAATATATACACTATAAAATTCATAATTCATATTGATAGTTATATATAGTTTTAAAATGACTGTTACTATTCAAAAATAACTATTTGTTAGCACACTATTATATGGTTTTTAGTATTCCTATCTAAGAGCAATAATTTACACGCAGATATATGGTTTCTTGGCGTATCAACCTTTGTAGGTTATTTAATGCCATTCTCCTTGAAGTACAGTAGTGGTACTATTTAACCCATAGCTGGGAGGATAACGGGGTTCATACGTGAACGTAATAGCGCGACTGGAGTACGAACTCGCTTACTACGGTTCCGCAGTCCATCGCTTTAACCATTACACCACGAGGACACCTCCTTCTGGTATTTGGTTTCAAGTAACTGTAATAATCCTTAGTAAACAATTATATGACTAAGTAACAATTCTTAATACAAATAATTTACACAGTTATAAAATATCAAGTATTCTTATCTAATACAAATAATTTTGAACAGTTCTCTTCGCATCATAGATTAGATTCGAACAGATACTATCACTTCGAATCAGAGTCTACTCTATAGGACTCCAGAACTGGAGGCTCACCACCGGATACAGTTTAATGTCATACCCAGCGCACCTCTTTTTCTAGTTGTAGGGCGGGGGATCTTTCTCTTCATCACAGTCCCTTCGACGTGACTGCCGATCGGATATAGATAATCAGCAAGCCATTAGATGCAGTTCACAATCATTTTAAACAGGTGCACAATTCATATTTGATAACAAAATCAATGTTTGCTAATAAATACACCCCTAATTGTATATAACATCCTTTACGTGTGCTAATCTCATGATTTTCTCTTGAGGTATTATACAGGGTGCGACAGAAATAATTTCACACTTTTCAAATTGTCCCTTGTGAGGTGCAAGTGAATTTAGACTTGTAAAAACGGCAACTTTATCTAGCTAATGCCTTATCATTTTTTTTTTTATGTACGATCAGTTACAAAAATAACTTGGACCGATGATAGAAATTCGATACTGTTATGCGTTTGAAATTCTATCCAGAACAGTATCATTCCGCCGTAACTTGAAATGAGCACAAAAAGCTCTCTGTATAGCAATAACAGATTAGCAGTCTTAAAAAAAAAACCCGTTTCAAATGCAAACGTAAACGCAAGGTGATAATAATGCCATAAATATTTGGTTTAGTTTCTTTGCTTAATGGTATATCAACTTTCGTGGGTTATTTAAAGCCAAAGCCATCCCGTTAGAAGGATATTAGCGCTATTAACCCATACCTGGTGTGGATAGGGGATTCATGCCTTTTTATCAAGAGTATAACTTCGAATGTGGACGTAATAAAGGGACTAGAATTCAAACTCGTTTGCCACTACACTAGAATTCGAACTCGTTTGCCACTACACTAGAATTCGAACTCGTTTGCCACTACACTAGAATTCGAACTCGTTTGCCACTACACTATGGGATACCCCCCTACCTCCTGAATATATGAACCAGCACATAATCAGTATACTGCTGAATATTACAGGGGTCATGAATAATTTTTAACTGAGAGAAGACCAAATTAACTTAATTGGATTGGCAGTACTTTCAAATAGCAATGTGTATTCGATTTTCCGTATCCTTGATCGATTTTGAACAAGATTTTAGAAGGCTGCAAAATTTTTAAAAAATGGTGTTTTATCGATTTGTTTCTATGAATCTTTTTTTCTGAAATTAAGAATTAAGAAGTGAAAAATATAACTCGATGCATATTTTGGTAATTTACTATGCCTTTTTTTGCTTAGGTATGGTACAAGGCCGTTTGGATGAGGGAGCATATTTTGGTTTGTTTATTGCTTTAAAATTTATAGAATACGTTGACTACATCTCTGCAGAGGGGATAAGACTACCCCCTCAACGAGTGTCCTAGATATGACACTAAATCATATGATGGTGAAGCTCCAGTCCTGCAGCTTTGAGGAATGCAGAGTTGTCTTCTCTTGGCATTACTCTCAAGTCCACTCTGATTCACTGTGGCAGTACCTGTTAGAGTCTTGTCAATGAGTCAAATAGAACTGTTTAATCATTTATTATACAAGAAACCATTTAACTGTGTGCAAATAAAACTATTAATCTTTGATAACAAGAATTGAAAGCATTTAACAGTGTGCAAACAAACCAGCCCTGACTCGTGTAAAAATTATTCACTTGTGTAAACAGGATTTGGCATTAAATAACCCTTGTGGGTTATTTAATGCCATAAAATACAACCAACCAACCAACCATCTAGAACTGTTAAACCACTTACTGTACTTGAAACTATTTAACTGTTCGCAAATAAATGAGCTCTGTCTCGTTTAAAAATGTTACCGACGAACAATTCACTTAAGAATCCTATGTATAAACAGAAGTTGACATTAAATATCCCACAAATGGTTGATGAGCCTTTAATCAAATAATCAAACCAAGCCTTTATTTTTTGTTTGTTCGCATTTTGGCTCTCAAAAAAAAAAAAAAAAAAGGAATGAGGAGAGAATAGGTTTTATCCAAAAACTCAGGAGCAATACTATATATATATGTGTGTGTGTGTGTGTAATTGTATGGGTGTGTGTGGGTGTGTGTTTACCAACCCCTCCACACGAGCAGGATGCGATATGAGGTCAATCTTTAATGATTAAAGAGCCTAGTCTGCCCTGCTATTTACTCTTAACCAGAGGGAGAATTGTTGGATTCATGCCTTTCCCCAGGTTATTAGCGCTATGAGAAATACAAACAGCCACGTCTAGTATATATATATATATATATATATATATATGAAAATGGACGTAAATCCGACGGTCTTTAAATATCAAATATATGTTGTGGCCTGTTAGGGGTCAGAAAGAAGACACAGAGGAAGAGAAAATAGGTTGAACAAGTGTATTGAATAAACAGAACATATATACAAAATAAGTGTTTGTACAGCAGGTAGAAGAGTCCGTCCGAAACTGTCAGGTTCGACTGCTGGGAGGAAGTCAGTATTTGTCGTTCGTCTCGCTGACCCGACGAGATGAATGCCGACCAACCTGAATCCATGTCAGACGACCTCGACCGACTGTTAGCGGAATCAGACAAAGCCAATCCGATCTGTATACCGACCAACACGGCCGACCGAGGTGTGTCCCCGCCCAGCGCTGGGAGAAATCGGTATTTGTCATAATGTCCCACTGACCAGACTAGTTTGGCACAAGCCTTTTTTAGGTGGGTCCGAGCGCAGGGCTGTAGCCCAGTCACGCCCGGCGGCTCCAAAAATTCCTCGGGTCCCGCTGGCGTTTTCCTAAAAAGGGGTGTCTCAGAGGCCAGGCGATAAACCTAGCCCTTCCAAAGAAGGCCAGAGCCTGGGAGGACGGCTTCCTGAGGCTCGAGGATGCCGGTTAAGGCGCACCTCGACCGACCACCCCTGAAACCAGGACACACCCGAACAGATCGGTTTACTGACCAACGCGGCCGATTGAAGTGTGTCCCAGCCCAGCTCGTGGTGTAATGGTTAAAACGATGGACTGCGGAATCGTAGTAAGCGAGTTCGTACTCCAGTCGCGCTATTACGTTCACTTTCTGGCAAATACCCTGGGGAAAGGTATGAACCCCCTCATCCTCCCAGCTATGGGTTAAATAGTACCACTACTGTTCTTCTAGGAGAATGGCTTTGGCATTAAATAACCTACAAAAGTTTATATGCCATTAAACAAAGTCAAGTCAAGTTGTCGACCGTAGTCGAAGGCGACCAGAAGGCTCCTTTTTCGATAGCTACTACATCGAAGTGTAAGGGAGGGCGCTACTCCTTTCCCAGGATTGCTCCACTTCACTCTTGATACGTACCTTACATTGCTGAGTGTTAAGCAAGGAGGTATCAAGTACCATTTTTAAAGTCTTTGGTATGACGCGATCTGGGATTGAACCCAGGTCTCCCAGACCATTAGCGAACACTCTACCCACTAGGCCAATGAGCCGGTTTTAAACAAAGTAACCAAACCAAACATTACAATAAATATATCTAATCGTCTTATAAACGTGGCAGGCTTCGAAAGTAATGTCCCATATGTCTTGCCACAAAAGTATTAACTGATACAAGAAGCGAAATCTCACCGTTTCACAGAGCAAATTTTCTACTACGAAACACTTTTTCTTGGCATATAGTCCCCACCATTCGTTATGCATTTTCCCACAAGTGAACAACTGCTTGAATTCTGAACTTGTTCGAGAATTTGCTTTAAGAGAAATGCCTTCAGTTTATCCCCACAAAAACTACAACAGATACAGATTGTACATCATTAGACAGAACAAATTTTCAGCGAAAAGACTGTTTTTTTGGCACATAGTCATCATTAATAGCTATGCATTATCGTCGGCGATGAAAAAAGATCATAAGTCGATGAAAAAAAGAAGTAAATAAAATTAGTCATGGGTCGCTGCAACATAGATACTGGTACAATGATTCAGTAGCGTTAACTTCTCTTGGGTCAATTAGATCCTCACATATTTGACTCACCAGATCTGGGGTCATTTACAAAGCTTGGCTTAGTTTGACCCGCAGCATATAGTACCCATGGATTGATTGATTTTAATGGCATGTCAACATATGTAGGGTAATTTTATGCGTAGAGGTTTAAGAATCGCGTACTTTGTTTATTCCTATTCACTTTTTTGTGTTGTTGTTTCTTAAGACATATTTTTGTACACAGTTATATGGTATCAAGTATTCCTATCAACTACAAATAATTTGCACACAGTTCTATAATATCAAGTATTCCTATCTACGACAAATAATTTGCACACAGTTATATGGTATCAAGTATTCCTATCTACTACAAATAATTTGCACACAGTTCTATGATATCAAGTATTCCTATCTACGACAAATAATTTGCACACAGTTATATGGTATCAAGTATTCCTATCTACTACAAATAATTTGCACACAGTTATATGGTATCAAGTATTCCAATCTAATACAAATAATTTGCACACAGTTATATGGTATCAAGTATTCCAATCTAATACAAATAATTTGCACACAGTTCTATGATATCAAGTATTCCTATCTACGACAAATAATTTGCATACAGTTCTATGATATCAAGTATTCCAATCTAATACAAATAATTTGCACACAGTTATATGGTATCAAGTATTCCTATTTAATACAAATAATTTGCACACTGTTGTATGATATCAAGTATTTCTATATAATTCTAATATTCAATACACAATCATATGGTTTCAAATAACTATATTTATCAATAATCATTTACTTGCAAACAATTATATGGTTACAAGTAAATAATCACTAATAAACAATTGGAGGTACAAGTAACTATTCTTTATACAAATAATTTACACACTTTTATATGGTTTCAAGTATTTCTATTTAATACACAATAATTCTAAACATCTTTTAGACTCATATTTGGAACACTAACAGTCACTACTACTCCTGCTTAGGGTGGATCTGGGGGTAATGTCAATGTAGTGGTACTCCGCACTCCCTTGATCTCTTGAACTAGAGTCTCACCATCAGCTTGGTGTCATAGCCAGGACACACCCCTTTTAGAGGGGGGGAGTATTTACTCTCTGCAAGGGATACCGTCAGAGTATGCAAACGCGTATCGAAAGAGTTTTATCTTTTTGTTTAATCATAAAAGGCAGACGCCCAGCAAAAAAAAAATTTCCGGTAGGAAAGCTTGAATTTGTTTTCATGACATTTTACCTATTACATTTTTTTTGGCTCGTTTTTGCGTTGACATTTGTTGTAAGAGCAAATGACCACCAAAAGACCGCTAGCGTTAATCACTCGATAACGATTGTTAACATATCATCATGATTATCATCATGTCCAGTCCACTAGGGCTGTAGAATACACCGACTGCACCTCTGCAGAGAGGTAAGACCCCCCCCCTCAATGAGTGTCCTGGGTATGACACTAAACAATCTGATGGGGAGGTTCCAGTGACGCTGGAGCTTTGGGGAATACAGAGCACCCCTTCATTGCCATTGCTCCCAGGTCCACTCTGGCCCGGAATGGTAGCACCTGATAAGGCCCTATCTATGGGTTAGATAGAACTAACTGCATACTTATGCTAAACTGAATTGTTTGAATAAACTGAATAGCTTGAAATAGAAATGTTTTTGAGAAATAAACTGTGTACTTACATTTAAACTGCGTGCTTATGCTAAACTGAATTGTTTGAAATGGAACTGTGTTTGACATTGAAACTCTATTTACACTAAACTAAATTATTTAATATGGAACTGTTTTGACATTTAACTGTGTGTAAACAAAATCTGTTCATATACTAAACTGAATTAGCTGAATTAGAACAGTTTGACTAAACTGAATAGCGAGAAATAGAAACGTTTTTGACAAACTGTGCACTCACGCTAAACTGAATTGTTTGAAATAGAACTATTTTCCTAAAAATGGATTTGGCGTTAAATAACCTACAATGGTAGATATACCATAAAACCCAACCAACCAACCAACCAACCATTATCATTAAGTAACGCAGCTAGCACGGATTTCCCTGACTCTCTCTCGCCAATCGTCCCAAACATCTATCGCTTAAGGGCAGGTCTTTTAGACAACATCTCTGGTCTGTAAAGAGTTGTTATTCCTATGTTTTTCTTGGTTGTTTAACAGCGGCACGTCTGTGACGTTACCCATTCGGCCCCCACACGTTACATCAACCTCTCTAGCCATTCCACTTTACGGCCGGTGATCAACTAGTGGTTCTGATAGGGGTAACGCACATTTCATACCACTACAAGAATACAATCGAGGGAACAGGAGAAAGACAGAACAAACGAACAAACACGAACAATATGCTTGGGGTTAACTCAAGTGCAGAAGGGGAGTTATGCAACACTTTGTGCATGTGCAGACTAACGCTAGCGTGGGTTACTAGCGAAACTTCCACAAAGCAACTGGAATGCCGACTCATCTTGACTCGATCTTCTTTCACTGGTCTGGACCCCATCTCCTCCCACTGGTCTCACAGCTCCGGTGTCCGGTGTCGACTGCCCCTGTCCGTGTCCCGTCGCCAACCTCCTGTCAGCTCCTTTGTCCAACCAACTCTCTTCTCGCGTCCCGTTACCTCTTCCGGCCACGCCGAGATTTCAATTCCAAAACCCTTTGTCTGGTTTCGCGCCAAAACAGACAAAGGAATCGTCTGCTTGGCGGGCCACTTACATAGTGTTACACGTCCATGTGAAAGGGTCCACTGATGATTTCGTTCTTGCTTCTCCAGCAGAGTTTGGCATGCCTTACTAAAAATTACCATGACTTGCTAACATATAATCCCTCTTAGAAACGTTGCGGCTATAGAAAGTAGGGTGTGTAAAATTAAGGTCTATTTATGTATTTTAAAATCAAACTTTAGCCAAGGTACATTGTTTTAATTGAATTATCTAATTCATCAAAAACCGTGAATTTTATGCACTAATATTTTTTTATAAGAAGAAACAAAATGGCGTCAATAAAATGATTTGTTGTACGTAAAGAGTAAATTAAAATGTGACTAAATGGACAAATCGTTTCAACGCAGAAGTTATTTGCAAATTAATAGACTCCGTATAAAGTCTATAAATAAAATTTCTGTCTCTCTATCTACAGGGTGGAACGATAAAATTGTCGTCCTAAAGAAAACAACACCACAGCTTTATTTTAAAACTTATATTGAAAAAATCAATTCAGGTAACTTGATTATGTAGTAGAGCTGACATCTATTCAATGTAGCCGCCTTCAGCCTCAATCACCACATCAATACAGATCTGGAACTGGGAGCATGCCTTTTCCACAAGCCTTTTCCTGTTGTCATAACTTGGATCGGTAGAGAGCATGAGTTGTACAGCGGCGCATCTCCGATCTCGCTCGTTGAACATTGTGTCACTTTCAGACATGATAGAAGGCTCCTATCGCTCTTGGGATTTGTACACAACTGGCCAACTAGTTGATGGTCTGCAACAAAAAAAAGAAAACCGGTTTTGATTAAACGGAAATGGAATCATGTCGTCTTTTCTAGGGCGACAATTTTATCGTTTCACCCTGTAGAAGGCTCCTATCGCTCTTGGGATTTGTACACAGCTGGCCAACTAGTTGATGGTCTGCAATAAAAAAAGAAAACCGGTTTTCATTAAACGGAAATGGAATCATGTCGTCTTTTCTAGGGCGACAATTTTATCGTTTCACCCTGTAGAAGGCTCCTATCGCTCTTGGGATTTGTACACAACTGGCCAACTAGTAGATGGTCTGCAACAACAAAAAAAAAGAAAACCGGTTTTCATTAAATGGAAATGGAATCATGTCGTCTTTTCTAGGGCGACAATTTTATCGTTTCACCCTGTAGAAGGCTCCTATCGCTCTTGGGATTTGTACACAACTGGCCAACTAGTAGATGGTCTGCAACAACAAAAAAAAAGAAAACCGGTTTTCATTAAACGGAAATGGAATCATGTCTTTTCTAGGGCGACAATTTTATCGTTTCACCCTGTATCTATCGTCTTGTTCTGGCTGTAATTGCCTTAATTCTTGACGCACCTTCTTTACTTTCGGTGCATTTCTATTGTAAACTCATTAGTGACGTATTTCTATAGTAAAATATTTAGCAAATAAATTCTATAGTAATACATTTCCATGATATCTCACAATGTTGTACATTTTCAATTTTTCTTTTAAGTAACATTTTCATTGCTAACAGATCATAAAGGTATTCCTATTCTCGGCTGAAGTTTCGATTACTTAAACAATTCCACCAATTTTGGCGGGTATTATGCGAATTGTTTAATATTTATCTAGTTGATCATGTAACAGTGATTAGTTAAATAATTCTACAAAATATTAACCACATTAATGGTAACCCCATTAATTCGATATCAGTTGGCCAACGAGCGACATGTCGATCCCAGTCAGGGTCTACAGATACAACATCGACCATTGGTTAATAGTATAACTAGTTTGACCACAAGCAGAATAAACCATCTTAATGTAAATACCAGGGTTTAATCCCAGGTCAAGTCATACCAAAGACTCAAAAAATGGTACTTGATGCCGTCCTTCCTCTACACCTCGGTGTAGTAGGTATTGGAAAAGGAGCCTTCGGGTCACCCTCGACTAAGGTCACCAACTTTACTTACTTTTATTTTAATAGTTCAATATTCACACTTTTTTGTATACTTATTATCACTTTACGATAGCTACGACATCAAGGTGTAGGGGAAGGTACTACTCTTTTCCTTGGATTGCTCCATTTTTCCCTTGATCCTCACCTTATAATGCTGAGTGTTAGGCAAGGAGGCATCAAAAATGGTACTTGATGCCTCCTTGCTTAACAGCCAGCATTATAAGGTAAGGATCAAGGGAAAAGTAGTGCAATCTAGCGAAAGGAGTGGCGCCCTCCCCAACACCTTGGTGTAGTAGCTATCGAAAAGGGAGCCTCGACTATGGTCGCCAATTTTACTTTTTACTTTATTACTGAAATATACAAATTAATTTAGAGACTAGCCTGAGACTAAAGCTTTTATAATTGACGTGACTAGACCAAGTAAAGGCCTGGCAGCTATGCGACTGGGTTTTTGACTTGAGGTGGTATCTGGTGTCTTAAATTACCACTCATCAACAATTATTGAGAACGTTTTGGCAAAGGACTTGTTTGTGATATCTAATAATTAGATAATTGGCAACTATACTTATTACAAGGAACTATTATTACTTCTTGCAATTTGAAATTGGCAGTTGCTATAAAAGAATATAATTTTGATCTTGGAATTACTAGGTTGAGTCATGAATAATTCTTGTTTTTTAAAAGCAAGTTCTAACAAGGCATTTTAAACTTTCAATGTTTTAAATGGTACTGAAAATGACCTGATTAAAGAGCACCTTTATCGGTCATTCTTATTTCAGTTGTGAAATAGTGCGCCTCATTATTTAATCTATGATTTCACGCCCTTAAAATGAAGGAACTGAAAGTGCTTATTGGACAAGCAATAGTGAGGGAGTTTAAGAATAACAAAAACACTACAGAAAAAGTTAAGAAATTTTCTTATGTTTATAACCAAAATGTTACTACTGACTGCTAAGTCCAATTTAAGTTTTCGAAGTTTTGTTCAGTTACGTCACTGAGAAATGAACCCAGGCCTTAAGGTTCATCTGACCTTGATCAAAATGCTTTAAGAGAATCCTTAGAATGCAAGTCTTCTCAAAAGTACTCGAGAATTAGCACTTGACCTTAACTTATCCCAATCCATCATCTGCTGCCACTTGAAAATGATAGGGAAAGTGGGCATGAAAATCTTCAAAGAAAGCATGCTGCACTTGTCAATAGGAGAAACGTTGTGCTTCTTCCTATTCAGCAAGAATCACGTAGAAAAAATATTGGATTTGGGCTGGACTTTTCTACCCCATCTACCATATTCATTAGACTTTGCACTGAGAGGTTTCCATCTTTTTCGCTCTCAACAAAATGCCTTGAATTTCAAAATATTTTTCAAGAATAATCGGTAAAAACATTTGTGGAAAACTTGTTGATCTCGAAAGCAATTGAATTTTACTTGAGAGGAATCAACAAGCTACCAGATAAATGGCAGGAGGCGATTCAAAATAATGGCGAATACACTATTGAGTAAAATTAGTTCATTGTTAAATTATTCGTGAATAAACAACATTTTATTAAAACAATAATTATTTATGATTCAAACCAACAATCGCTCAAAATATTTTGAATAAAGTGGCATCACTAACATTTGATCACTTACCAAGCATAGAAACTAGTATCTCTAAAAATATAAACATCCTCTCTTTTTGACATGTTATATTACAGCAAAAGATTCTCCTAGACAGAAAGAAATATTCAGTGATAAATCTTTTTATTTTAAAAATGATATTGATTTAAAAAAAATATAGGGTATGTGCATTTAAAAACTCATCTGGATACCATTATTCAGTGTTTTTTTTTTTAATCTGTTTTTTTGATGTTTAATGTAGTCAAATGAAAAGCCTTGAAGAAATTGCTTAACAAACATTTTTATATTAGTTTCCAAAAATTACAATTTCAATAACCCGTCTTTATCGGCCAGTACCTGGAGTCAGTACGGAGCGTATGAATGTAAACTTTTACTGGTTGCCAACACTGGTGTCTTCATGCATAGTAGTCCACAGGCGAACATCCCTTATGAGTTCATCCCTTCTTCACCAGCTGTGCCCAGCATGTCTTCCTCGCCTTTCTTGTATGGTTTTCGAGATGGTACGTACAAATACTGTTTTGCTGAGAGCTGTCCCACTGGATTTGTTTAAAACACATAGCAGATCTTATCCAGCTTTATATCCAACCATTTCGTTAGAAGCAAAGTAGTGCAACCATACATTAGTATTGACAGCTACAGCTTGAATGAATTCCCGTTTTGCTTTATGGAAGTGATCAGATTTCCATATGGTCAATGACCTATCAATAGCTATCAAAGTTTAATCTCTGCTTATGTTGACATCGCTTTCAGTAGATGAGATATTGCTACTTGGGTGTATGAACTGGTGTACTTATTTCAGAGGCTTAATTTAATGTGGAGATGACGTCATCTTGATTAAAATAAGTTTATTTTAATCTGCGTTCACGTAAAGACCAAAGCCTCTTGCTGCCTGCTCTAGACTCTGCAGCGGAGATTTGGCTAGAGCATGTGTATTTGCTAGAAGCTCTTGATCATCTGCGTACACTGCATCAATAATAGCTTCTGCGGAATATCGTTTGCTCTTTGGGGTTTTTTTATTGTGAAACCATTTTCTTTCATTAGGTCTACAGAAGATCGTAATTCTGACTAGTCATTTAGGAGAAAAGATTTCATGGAATTATTTCATTTATGATAATTCAAGAATGAAATATGTCATTGAATTCAATGGCAGTCTTTGCTTACTTCAAACTAAAACCAGAACCTAATTATTTCCCAAACTTCCTGAATAGACGAATTGGCCTTTAGCCGAAAGAATTAATGAAAATGATATAAGAAAATAATAGGTAGCAGGTCAGGTCTATAACAGAAACGAAGAAAGTAAAATAAACTAAAATCTGAATTTAAATTAAGAAAAGTTGTTTTACTCAGTATTTTAACTATCTTTTCTTTGGGGGGGGGACAAAGACGGTAGAATTACACAAAAGTTCTGAGGAGAGACAGTTTGATTCTAAGCAGACTACATATATTCTATATAATGATCTATGTGTAAATAATACCATCAATTCAGTCGGAACTGTATATATATATATATATATATATATATATATATATATATATATATATATATATATATATGGAAGTAGATAATGAAAACATCTTTTCTGAGTCCTGATTATGGTTTATTGAAACCAAAATGTTTGAACGTCGACTTTCTTTCATATTAAAATCTTCATTTCGATTACTTTGTTTTTAATACTTCTCTTTATATATATATATATATATATATATATATATATATATATATATATATATATATATATATATATATATATATGTATGTATATTAAATGATAAAGGCACATTTTGTCTGTATGATTTAATTAAGATCCTTTCAAGTTTCCGGATAAGTGTCTTGGTGTCAGGTTGGAATTGGTGGATGAATTTACCAAAATTGTTTCGAGCGCTTTCGGACATTTCATGTCATCATCAGGGGTTACCTGCATGTGTAAAGAGTGTTTTTAAAGAGTTGATGATGGCCTATGAAAGATCTGATAGCGGGTCTATTTCCCTCGACAATATTCATTTCGTCACGGTCAGTTTCGTATGCACACACACACACACACACACACACACACACACACACACACACACACACACACACACGTGCATACGCGCTCATATACATCTACACGTACACGTACACACACACACACACACACACACACACACATACACACACACTCATACACACACATACACACACACACATGCCTACGCTCTCATGTACATTTACACACACACACACACACATGCATACGCGCTCATGTACATCTACACACACATACACACACATACACACACACATGCATACGCGTTCATGTACATCTACACACACACATACACACACACATGCGTACGCACTCATATACATCTACACGTACACGTATACCTACAAATACTTCTATCCCTATTATCCTGGGGTGTCCTCGTGGTGTAATGGTTAAAGCGATGGACTGCGGAATCGTTGTGAGTGAGTTCGTACTCCAGTCGCACTATTACGTTCACTTTCGGGCAAATACCCTCGGGAAAGGTATGAACCCCCTTATCCTCCCAGCTATGGGTTAAATAGCACCCCTACTGTTCTTCTAGGAGAATGGCTTTGGCATTAAATAACCTACAAAGAGTTGATATGCCATTAAAACAAAGAAACCACAGCTACAACCATCTTATCCTGATCTTTGTCCGTCTATTGAAGGAGAATCAAACCTTTGGTAAGATTTGTAAGACATGTTTGATAATCGGTCTAATCCAACCAGGCTGTCCAATATCATGTTGTCTTTAGATTCGAATTCAACGTTTTTTCCCCCTTTTCTTAACTGGCTGCCCTACCCCAGTTAAAGAACCTTCTCTACTTTAGTATTCCCCCAATAGATGTGTGCAGAATAGATGAATCTATATATATCTCCCCCAAAGACAAATGAAATGTAAATAAACTTGTCCAGGATTTGAACTCGACTCTCTCTTTCTATTTTTCTCAATATTAACCATTACATCACTCATTCCTCCTTATATAAGTGCGATTCTGTGTAAGTAAAGTAAAGTTGGCGACCATAGTCGAGGGTAACCCGAAGGCTCCCTTTTCGATAGCTACTACACCAATGTGTAGGGGAGGGCGCTACTCCTTTCCTGGATTGCTCTACTTTACCCTTGATCCGTACCTTATAATGCTGAGTGCTAAGCAAGGAGGCATCAAGTGCCATTTTTTGAGTCTTTGGTATGACTCGACCTGGGATTGAACCCAGGTCTCCCGGGCCATTGGCGAACACTCTAACCCCTAGGCCAATGTATAACATTATTTTACAAATATTTGTGTGTTATATCAGCATATATATCCTAGGATTGCGTTAATGCCTACTATATATATATATATAGTAGACATTAACATTATCCTAACTTAGATATACATGCTGATATAACACACACACACACACACACACACACACACATATATATATATATATATATATAGACATGTTTCTTTTAATTTCTGTTCGTGTTTCAAAATTTTAGCATAGTCATCATCATCATCATGTCGTGCCGCCGGCACGGATATCCCTGATCCTCTCTCGCCACTTCTCCCTATCGTTCATCGCCTCCGGCAGGTCTTCTGGGTTACATCCTGTGTCATCACATAGCTGCTGTATGTAAGTTCGGGCTGGTCGTCCTGCTTTTGCTTGGCCATATGTGGGGGTCCATAGGAGTACATCACTTACGTGCTCGTCCTTGCTTCTCCAGCAGTGTCCGGCGTGTCTGGCTCGTCTAACCAAATATAGTCATGGCCAGTATGGGGAACGAACCCATGACATTCGCGAGCTTAGCATAGTAAAATAAGTATTTTTTTTCATATTCCGTGAAATAAAAACAAATAATGTATGAAAGTTAAAATTATGAATATAAAAATATCTGGAATAAAACTTTGGTTTGGTTTCTTTGTTTAATGGCATATCAACCTCTGTGGGTTATTTAATGCCAAAGTTAGCATTGTTGAAGAACAACAGGGATACCCTTTAACTCATAGCTCGGAGGATAAGAGGGTTCATGCTTTTCCTAAAGGTATAAGCCCTAAAATAAACATAACAGCACGACTGGGGATCGAACTCGCTTACTACGCTTACACATTAGCCAATTCACCACGGGTAATAACCATTTATTTCTTTTTCAGACTCTCAATTATTTTATATTTCGAAAAACCATTACGTCACTTTCTGATTGATTGATTTTTCCCCTGCTTTCTGATTAATAAAAGATAATAATTGATTTTGTGTTATAGGTATAATTAGCTATGATCGCTAATGAACTAATCATTGAATATCACTATCAATTTCTTTGCTAAAAATGTTCATAATTATTCTAGGTTAGTAGTAATTTAGGCTACCACCAGTGGCGGCTCACCTATAGGCCATGTTGAACGGCAGCACCTCCTATTTTCTCCCGATGTATACGGAAAAAATATTCATATTTGTAAAGGATATGTAATATGAGTGAATAGTTGACATCTTTCATTTTTTTTCCCCTGAATCTTCATTGTATTATGAATAGCACTTCCTTCGACGGCATTGCAATCTACGCATCGAATTATACAAGATATGACAATAGAATAAAGATGAAAGTTTTTGTCAGAAATCGGTACGATGAATTGCTCAAAGTTACTGGTGTTTTAAAGCCACATTTCAGAGGTAGTTCCCGTGGTGTTGTGGTTAACGTACTGGCCTGAGACATCGTAATAAGCGAGTTCAAACTCAAGTCGGGTGAATGCGTTCACTTTCGGATTTGGGACCCTAGGAAAGGCATGAACCTTCTTATTCCATCAGCTATGGATTAAATAGTACCATTACTGTTCTTCTTCAAGGATGGATTGGGCTTTATATAAGCCATGAAGGTTGATACACCATTAAAAAAAAAAAACAAAGAATGCTACATATATTTACCAATTCTTCGATTTCGCTATTTTCTTCACTGTTATTATAGTCTTTGCATCGAATTGTATATTACTTTTCCCAGAAATATTATTGTGTTGAAAAATTTGAAATAATGAAAATATGGTATAATTTTTATACATTTTCTGAAGCAAGAATGATTATTAGAGATGTTGAATCGTTGAGTCTTGGTAGATATATATATATATATCTTGGTAGATATATATACTCAGTCACGTAACAAGTCGAGTTACGTTCGAAGTGACCCCGAACTCTGAGGAATGAGAGATTTTATGGTCACTGGGACATTCCATTACACGCACGAGGTTAAGTCCATTCCCTCGACAGTGATTGGTTGCTGGCACAGGAATAGACGTATATATATATATATATATATATATATATATATATATATATATATATATATATATACTGGCTTGTTGCTTGTTTTAGTAATGGTGCTGTGTCTGTATTGAGTTACTGTCCGTTTTATTTTTGTTTGCCGACTGGACGCTAGTTGCAACCCTGGGCCGGTAAGTATTATTATTGTTGTTATTCTGCACATAAGAGCACTGACTTCTACAAGAGATGGTAAACAAAAGAGAAATTAGATATTTTATATGCTTATCTAAAAGGAGCGGGTCGT
The DNA here is from genome assembly GCA_963585895.1 of Sepioteuthis lessoniana. Lineage (NCBI taxonomy): Eukaryota > Metazoa > Mollusca > Cephalopoda > Myopsida > Loliginidae > Sepioteuthis > Sepioteuthis lessoniana. The sequence goes on from OY757933.1 coordinate 3,569,597, forward strand.
ATACATTTCTCTCATGTTAATTAAAAAACGAAAATAGTTTATGCGAAACACATAATTAAAGAAAGAAAAGCAAAACAAAGTCGGCTGGAATTTAAACCCAGTGCGTCAAAACATTGGTGGTGTTTGTTTGGTTTGGAACTAAAAGAGAAGTATATTATTATTGAAAAGGAGATTATATAAAACTATAATTTCTGAAACGATATGAAAAATAAATATTTATTATTTCACTCTTGCTCACTCGGCTGAGGCTGGAGAATACACCGACTGCACCTCTGCAGATAGTTAAGCCCCCTTCCACAGCGAGTGTCCTAGATATGACACTAAACGATCTGATGGACCGGAGTGTTAGCACCCGATAGGGTCCTATTTATGGGTCAAATATAACTAAATTGTGTATTTATGCTAAACTGAATCGTTTGAAATAGAACTGTTTTTGACATTGAACTGTTTGTAAATAGTACTATACTTGTACTAAACTGAATTGTTTGAATTTTAATTCGGCGTTAAATGACCCGAAAAAGGTTGATGCGCCGTAAAACAAAACAGCCAACCAGCCAACGTATTTGATTGGACAGAGAGAACCCCCTCCAAAAAAAAAAACCCCAACAAAAAACAAAACAAAACAAAAAACCTCTTAATAAACAACTTCTTAGAAATATTGATATAAACGCAAAGTGAACGCGATTCCTTAACCTGTTGTCATAAAATAACCTATACGGGTTGATATGCGGTTAAAATCAATGAATCAATCAATTATTACCATTTAAATATATAAAAAAATTTTGGAATAAAAACAAAACAAAACAAAAACAAATCAAGCAATTTCATTACAACTGTAGTTGGCCCAGTCAGTTGAGGCTGTAGAATACACCGACGGCTTCTCTGCAGAGGGGTAAGACCCCCACCCCAACGAGTGTCCTGTTTATGACACTAAACCTTCTGATGGTGAGGTCCTGGTAATGCTGGAGCTTTGGGGAATGTGAAGTACCCCATTATGGTCCGGAGTGGTAGCACCTGATAGGGTCCTATCTATGGGTCTAATAGAACTAATATATATATATAAATGGGTATGGCATTTAATAACCTACAATGGTTGACTTGCCATTAAACAAATCAAGCCAAAACTACTGTAGTATTTTATCGATAGCAAGAAAGTATGGGTAAGAAGTGGTTGATTGGGACAGGTGTCGCGACGAAATTGTTACCAGGCTGCTCTGATGATTCATATAGTAAAATCGCGGGTAAGTAGGTGTAGGGTATTCAATTTTCGCTTCATCCTATGCGTGATACACGACAAAGGTAGGTAGGTAGTTACAGCGGCAGAAATACATAGATAGTAATTTTCTGAATGTATCCTCGATGTATTAGAACAAAATATTTGGTATAACGTTTATTGTACTTTTCATTTTATTATACGTAATTTGCTTTCTAATAATGAAATTCAAACCAGACAAGGAAACCTTTGAGATGTTTTGTTGTTGAATTTGTCTGGGTTTCCCTTCAGATAGACAGAAACAGAACGAAACAGATAGGTAAATAGATATTAAGAGACTGAGAATTATATTAGGAGACTGAGATAGATAGATAGATAGATATTAAGAAGCTGAGATAGATTATTGAGAAACCGATATATATATATATATATATATATATATATATATATATATATATATTAGTTTTTACATATATATCTAATAGCATGAATGCTTATATGCAAACACCGGTTTCATGCCGTCTTATTACGACAATCATCAGGCAGAAAAAGGAAAGTTTTGCTTTTTATTTATACACATATTGTCATCTACAGACAGACTGTTTGCTTCAATCAGAACTCTTCAGTGTGGCTAGACACGTAGGACGCTCAAGGTCGGGATCGAAACACATCCAACTTTGCGTTTGACTAAGTCTCAGACCGCTCGACCAATAAGCGCACCACGTTGGCTAAGGGAATTTTTAAGGTATTATGTAGCAGCAGCAGCAGCAGCAGCGTCCGTTTGGTTACATTTTTATACCCTATCGGCTAAATATATCACGAAGTTGAGATATATATATTAGGAGAATGATATATATATATATATATATATATATATATATATATATATATATATTAAGAAGCTGATATAGAGTTTGAGAGACTGATATATATACACACACACGCACGCACTCACACACACACACACACACACACACACACACACACACACACACACACACACATATATATATATATATATATAAGTAGTTAGATTGATAGATATATAGATAATACGAAGATGAGAGATATATTAAGAATCTGAGATAGATAGATAGATAGATAGGCATTAAAAGCCTGAGAGAGTTTTTAAGAAAGTGATATATATATATATATATATATATATATTTAAAGGTTGAGATAGATATTGAGAGAATGAGATAGATAATAATAATAATAATAATAATAATAATAATAATAATAATAATAATACGAAGATGAGAGATGTATCAAGAATCTAAGATAGATAGAAAGATAGATATTAATTAATAGACGGAGATAGATAGATTCTGTCTGTCTCAGCTGAAATATATCGATAGATAAGCCGGTCGGCCTAATTAGCGTAGCTATTGTCGTTGTAAGAAATGGAAGAGGTGATACGAGTTCAAATCCAGCACGAGGTTGTTTCCCTTCATGTTTGCATGAATCTCTGTTTTCACTTAGCTATCGTTAAATAGTAGGATAGACTGGATATTTTTTGCTGGTGAGTTGACCAGTCTAGGAGAAGGAAAACAATGAATTTAAATATCCTGTACTCCCCTTAAAAATTGACCTTGTGTTGCATACTGCTCACAGCAGAGAGTTTTGGTGAATTAATATATATATATATATGGAGAGATAGATAGATAGATATGAACAGACGGCAATAGATAGATACATAAAGTTATAATTTACTAAGATTTTTGCTTAGATGTGGCACAAGGCCATATGAATACGGCGCCCAATGAGACTCGAACTCACTTGTGCAGTTTTTCTATTCTACTTTACTAACCATTACACCACCAGAGGCGCCCATTGATAGATAGATAGAAGTTGACTGAAGTAGATAGATAGATAGATAGATAGATATGAACAGAATAAGATAGATAGATAGATAGATAGATAGATAGATAATGAACAGAATGAGATAGATAGATAGATAGATATGAACAGAATAAGATAGATAGATAGATTGATAGATATGAACAGAATAAGATAGATAGATAGATTGATAGATATGAACAGAATAAGATAGATAGATAGATTGATAGATATGAACAGAATAAGATAGATAGATAGATAGATAGATAGATAGGAATAAACTGAGATAGATAGATAGATAGATAGATAGATAGATATGGATTGGTTTGGTTTCTTTGTTTTAATGCATATCAACCTTTGTGGGTTATTTGATGCCAAAGCCATCCTTGCAGAAAAACAGAAGTGGTACTATTTAACCCTCTCATTGCTGGAGATATGTTCTGAATGGAAGAGATAGATAAATATGATCAGAATAAAACAGTTGGTTGGTTGATTTTAATGGCATATCAACTTTTGTTGGTTATTTAATGCCAAATCCATTTTATACAAATAATCAGTTCTATTTCAAACAATTCAGTTTAACATGAGTACACAGTTTAATTGTTAAAAACATTTCTTTTTTAAGCCATTCACTTTAGTCAATCAGTTCTAATCCAACCAATTCAGTTTAGTATAAGTATAGATTTTGTTTACACACATTGAAATGTCAAAACAGTTCTATTTTAAACAATTCAGTTTAGCGTAAGTACAGTTTCAATGTTAAAAATAGCTCAATTTCAAACAATTAAATTTAGCATAAGTACGCAGTTTACTTCCATTTGACCCATAGATAGGGCCCTATCAGGTGCTACCATTCCGATCCCGAGTGAACCTGGGAGCGATGGAAATAAAGGGGTACTCCGCATTCCCGAAAGTTCCAGCATTACTGGAACCTCACCATCAGATTGTTTAGTGTCATATCCTGGACACTTGTTATGGGGGGGGGAGGCGTCTTACCCCTCTGCCGAAGTGCAGTCGGCGTATTCTACAGCCCCAGCCGATTGGGCAACAGAATGGGATAGATAGAAAATGAATAGGTAAATAGAAACATAGTGAGATAGATATCTAGATAAATTGGCCGATGTCTAGATATCTAGATAAATTGGCAGATGTCTAGATATCTAGATAAATTGGCAGATGTCTAGATATCTAGGTAGAGAGATATATATGTCAATAGGTAAATAAACATTGATATCTATATCAATAAATATATATCATCATCATCATCATCATGTCGTGGTATCAGCAGGGATATCCCTGACCCTCTCTCGCCACCCCTCCCAAACGTCCATCGCTTCCAGCAGGTCTTCAGGGCTACAACCCGTATCGACACAGAGCTGCTACGTGTAGGTTCGAGCTGGCCGCTCTGACTTCGCTCGGCCATGTGAAGGGGTCCACAAGAGTACATCACTTATGAGCTCGTCCCTACTTCTCCAGCAGTGTCCTGCATGTCTGGTTCGTCTAATTTTGATAGTTTACCACACACACACATACATATATATATATATATATATGTGTGTGTGTGTGTGTGTGTGTGTGTGTGTGTGTGTGTGTGTGTGTGTTAAAATGAATAGGTCCACAAGGAGATTATATTTTTTCTTGTAATTTATTTTGCTTTTAAACATGTTTCTAGCCTCTTGCTTTCTTCAGAGAGTTTATAGTCATTTCGGCTGTGTTGTTTTTGGTTTATATAGTGGTGACAGGATAGCATCTGTGGAGCGGCTGGTCTTTTTCAGTTCCGTGCAGGTATTGGTTCTCTCTTTCTCTTTTTTCTTTTTCTTTTTCTTCTTTTTTCCTTTTCCAAAAGTGTGTCCTGTGTGTTTTTGTGAGGGTGCTTCTTTTTCCCTGATAAGTCTTTGATGTTTGATATGGCATCATATTTATCGGTTGTTTTACCCTGGGTCATTGTGTGTGTGAGTGTGTGTGTGTTGGGTCATTGTGTGTGTGTGTGTGTGTGTGTGTTGGGTCATTGTGTGTATGTGTGTGTGCATGTGTGTTGAATAGATTCGATGTATTTCAAGTCCCATCAACCGGAAAATTCTAAAAACATAGGAGAAAACTAATTTAAACTGTTGTTTACACCCTAATTGATTGACAAAATCTCTTCGTATCACAACGTTCTAACACCCTTAAGAAAGACATGAATTGCTTCTCTTTCCATCTCAGCTATGGATGTATAGTAGAGAAGGTTAAGCTCTTTAGCCTTGGTAGGGCAACCAGTCTAGGAGAAGGAAAACTATCGAACCATTGCCTTATGTTTAGTTTAGTTTCTTTGTCTTAATGGAACATCAACCTTCATGGGTCTTTTTAATAGATTAATTTCAAGGGTCTTTTGAATGCCAACGTGCAGAAGAACTGTCGTGGCACTATTTAAAACATAGCAGGGGGAGATAAGGGGTGCTTACCTTTCACAAAGGGGCATTAGTCCGAAAGTGGGCGTAATAGCGCGACTGGAGCTCGAAATTGTTTTCTACAATATCATTGTCCAGTACGCTAACCACGAGGATTCCCGTTGGTTAGTTTGATAGTTGACAAGTTAGTGAGTTCGATTCTCAGTAGGTCACCTATACTTCCGACCTTTTGCCAGTCTTGTCCACTGGAACTGTAATAGTATTAGACAGTATATTTTTCGGAGGCGACGGTGGAGTTCAGATTTATTGTTGAGGAAATTCGACTCGATGATCCGGATTCAAATTATGGACGAGACAGTTTCACTTTGTGATATGAATCCATCTTCTTTCACATCCAACCATTGGTAGATTGTCGACTGATAATTTAGCCTTGGTAAGTGTTGTGAGACCGAAACTAACCGGCATCATGGACTCTTCCAGCACTATATTACTAGCGTAGTGATATCCTAATACGGGTAGTAGTAGTAGTAGTAGTAGTCCAAGAGTACTAGAAGTACGACTACCAATATTGGACACTCTCCTTTGTAACTTTTGTTAATATATCTTTCTTACCTCTAAACCGTGTTCCATGTTTTCCTTTTTTGGGTCCACATTAGAAAGATAACTGTTCTTGCTCTCAAAAATTGACCTTGTGTCACATCCTGTCAGTTGTTGAGATGTTGGATAGATATATACACCCTAAAGGGTTAAGATAATTGCTTTTCAATTCTCGCTTTGAATCTTGTATGAAAGACCTGTGATACCAGATGAAAAAATAAATGTATAAATCCTTTGCCTGAGGTCATAAATAATATTTCATATTACTGCTACAAGTGGAAGACGCCATTATTGAAAGAGAGAGAGAGAGAGAGATGGTTTAGCTTCTTTGTTTAATTGCAAATCAACCTTCGTGAGGCATTCAATGCCAAAGCCATCTTTGTAAAAGAACACCATTGGTACTGTTTAACCCAATAGCTGGGTTTGTTTTGGTTTCTTCGTTTAATGGCATATCAACCTTCGTGGGATATTTAATGCGAAAGCCAGCTTTGCAGAAGAACATAGTGGGACTGTTTAGTCTGTAGATGGGAGGAATAAGGGGATTCATATCTTTCCCAAGGGCATTAGTCCAAAAGTGAATGCAATAGCGCAACTGGAGTTCGAACCGATGTCAGAGTCAAGAACATTAGCTACTACACTAAGAGGATTCCTAGAGAGAGAGAGAGAGAGGGGGAGTGAGTAAGAGAGAGAGAGAGAGAGAGAGTGAGGGAGTGCATAAGAGAAAGAGAGAGTGAGATAGAGTGAGGAAGTGCGTAAGAGAGAGAGAGTGAGAGAGAGTGAGGGAGTGCGTAAGGGAAAGAGAGAGAGAGAGAGTGAGAGAGAGTAAGAGTGAGGGGGTGCTTAAGAGAGTGAGAGAGAGAGAGAGAGTGAGGGAGTGCGTAAGAGAGAGAGAGAGAGAGAGAGGGAAAATAAACTCCTCTTAAATAATGACAGCTAAATAGAGATAATAATCAGTCATCTGAACAGGAATTCATTGCTATTAGAAAATATGGACAACAATATATGGTATTCTGTAGATAAAAAAGAAAAAAAAGAAAAAAAAAACGAAACGAAAAAGTTCAGTGATGTATTAACTGAGATATTTAATCTAATGGAAGAAATGATGCGAGATGTGGAATGCTAAAAACAAAACTATCGGAAACAAAAACCCTCAACGCAAATACACAGAGGATAATCTTCATTTTGGTCCCAATAAAATAATATTTCAGTTCCGTGTCTCCGATATATCGGAGACACGGAACTGAAATATTATTTTAGGGTTTAACCTCTTAACAATCGATTGCAATTCTATTCAAGTGCATGCAGGAAAAAGAACATCTAGTCAACCTGACGATCTATGGGGCGGTTCCATTTAGTTGATCGATTGATTTTAACGGCATGTCAAACCATCTAGAGTTATTTTATGCCTAGTGATTTTTTCTGTTGTTGTCTCTTAGGTTATCTTTTTCACACGGCCCTATCGAATACAATTAATTTGTTTGTGTTGTATACGACACGTATACATATGCAAACAGCACAATACAGGCGGAAACTCTTTTGTTCAGGTGCGAACGCATTTATTAACTTCGGACTTTGGTTCTTCGACACGAGGAGAGAGACACAATTCTTACTATGCTAACCATCCCCAACGCGCGGCGCATCTTGTGATGTTTAAGATCTCTGTCGGTACAGATCCGAAAGTCTTAACCGCCGCTGCAACGATAGTGAACTCAACTCCCTGCCCCAATGGCAGAGAACTCAATTGTCTGCCTCCATGGTCCAATCTCAACCCTTAACTGCCTCTTTTTCAAAATACTCAAATTCTCAGGACCATTTCTTCCGGGCATGACGTCATCTACACTCCAGCCCCATTTCCTGTCATGGCGTTTATTATGACAATGGTGAGCGTAACAGCACCAATGACAATGCACATAGACTTATGAGACTCGAATAGTTCAAAGCCTTACCAAACTGAATGATAAAATATAATTAACGAAAAATGATTAATATAAAAAAAAATCATTCCTTAATTATATAACATTTGACCTCTTGATGAACCCTAATAGGTACTACCATTCCGGGTTAGAGTGGACCTGGGAGTAATGGCAATTAAGGGTTTTTCTACACCTCGATCTCTAGACCATCCAGTCAGATTGGGCTGTAGAATACGCTGAGTGCACAACTGTTGAGGAGTAAGACCTTCATGTGGTCACCTTTTGGCTGTGGGTGGCGGCACGTAATGGGATCTTAAATTTTGAGGCTTGCGGATGAGCAATCCGAAATCCGAACGCCAAATTGATCAAGTAACTTGCAACACTCCGCCTGGACCCTTACTTGAGTTAGGTGGGTGGTCAGAAAGTCCTGAATATGATCAATTGCCTACCGTATTCTTCGAATTGCTCTTATGGTAAAGAAACAACCAACCTTTTTAATTACCCAGTCGGCTGGGTCTGTAGAATACACCGACTGCTTCTCTGCAGAGGAGTAAGACCGCCCCCACAAATGTCCTGGAAATGACACTAAACAGTCTGATGGTGAGGTCCTAGTAATGCTGGAGCTTTGAGGAATGCGGAGTAACCCTTCATTGCCATCGCTTTCATGTCCACTCTGGCCCGGAGTGGTAGCACCTAATAGTGTCCTATCTATGTGTCAAATAGAACTAATCTGTGTACTTATGCTAAACTGAATTGCTTAAAATAGAACTATTCTGACATTGAAACTACGTACTTATGCTAAACTGAATTGTTTGGAATGGAACTATTTTGTGACATTGAAACTGTTGTACTTACGCTAAACTGAATTGTTTGAAATAGAACTGTTTATATGTTTAAAAATGGATTTGGCATTAAAAACCAACAATGGTTGATGTGCCATAGAACTAAACCAAACCAACCTTTTTAAACACATAAGTGGTAGAAGGCAGTGGGTGAGGGTCAGTTTTTATTCGCTTACAAATCATATATGTATACATATACTGTTATCCATAGGCAGACTGTTTCGTTGTATCACAACTCATCAGTGTGGCTAAACACGTGAAATACTTCAAGCTGGAATCGAATCCTGGCTGACTTTACGCCAGTTAGACATCTTACTGATTAGCCATATGTAATCTTAGCGTACGTGAAGGGATTTTAACCGATATGTATCCTTTTTCTTTTGTTTACATATGCACTTAATGGCTACCGAGTTCTCATTTCATCAGAAGAGCTTTGCATTACGCAAGTGGTGACCGGTAATCCCTTCGCGTGAGTGCTCAACTCCCGGAGCGGGTGAGCATATATATATATATATATATATAAAGCAAGATGCAGCATTAAATAACCCACAAGAATTGATATGCGATTAAACCAACCAACCAACCAACCAACCAACCAAGCAGTTCTCCATCAGATGCAGTTTAGTGTCTTACCCAGGACACCACATTGGGCGTGAAGTGTCTTACCCTTCTGCAAGTAATACAGTCGACGTATTCTAAGCTCTGCCAACAGGGCGGAGTTCCATTTGGCGGAGTTCCATTTGAGAATTCCCGATGCGGCTTTGATGAAAGTCTAGTGATATTCAAGGAAAACTATCTGCCAAGTAAAGATAATAGTCAGCCATCTTAACAGAAAATAATCATCAAATATGGGAATTTTTTTAACGTTACGGTTATCGTCGTAGGAAATGGAAATACCGACCCGAGTTCAAACCTGAACGAGGCTGTTTTGCGTTTCACTTCGATCTAATGCACTTGAGGAAGGCATGAATCCAGTTCTTCTCCTACTTAGCTTTAGGTAAATAGTAAGATAGACTGAGTTCTTTTATCTTGGTTAGACAAATCTGAATTTAAACAAGTTTTATTCTGCTTAAAAAATTTACCGTGTGTCACATTCTACTTCTGGCAAAGGGGATAAATATCTACATAACAAAATACAAAATTCACTAAAAAGGCGAAATGAACAAGCTGAGAGATATGTCAAATAAGATACTTAGCAATTGTGGCATAGTGGCAAACGTACCCAGAGTAAGCGAGTTCGAACACCAGTCACGCAACTACATTCATTTTTAAACGAGGTATGAACACCCTTTATCCCCATCCCCAGCTTTGAGTACCTGTATAAGGATGGCTTTATTTTTAGTTTTTGTTTGTTTGATGGCCGGCCAAACCTCGTGGATTATATGATATCAAAGCCATCCTTTTAAAAGGACAGCAGTGGTATTATTTAAACATTAGCTGAGGTGATAAGAGAGTCGATATCTTTGCCAAGGATATTAGTCCTAAAGTGAACTTAATAGTAAAACTGGAGTTTAAAGTCACTTATGACAATGATACAGACCAGGACGTTTGCCACTACGCCACGAACACTCCTTCAAGGATGGCTTTGGTTTTAGATAACTCATCAAAGTTGATATGCCATTAAATTGAAATAAATGGAAATCATGGAAATGTTATTTTAGGTTCAAAGAAACAAGTCAACAAAATTCTTCTTTAGAATTTTACAAAGCTGAAATTAAAAATGGAAGAGATTGTTCGATATTTCTTGGAACCAAAATAAACTATCCCCACAGTGTATTTGTCTTCATTCACGTCCGAATTGTTTTTTTTTTTTTTTTTTTGTTTTTTTTCGTTTGGTTTTTGAATTTTTCGTTTCGTTTTTGAATTTCAGATTTTGCATGTTTCTTGTATTGTGAACCAAATGTTTTATGTAATGCGTCTCTAAGTTTGTACGTTTTTTTAATTTTTTACTGAAATGAAATATTTTAGTGTGTATCTTTTCAAATAGTGAAGACTTCCTGTCAAGGCGGCCAAATACTATCTTTACTTGACAGATATTATCTTGAAGAATTTTAGTTAACATTCACCGGGCTTATTTTTAAAATCTTTTTTTTATTTTTTATCTTTACTGAAATAGTGACATCTTCCAATAGCACAAGTGGTATATGAATCATTGCCAAGAATATTTAACTCGATATATATATATATATATATATATATATATATATATATATATATATATATATATTTCTTCTATTGTTCATATATATATGTATTTATATATATAACTGGGAAAAGAGAAGAAAATTCGATGGTATATAAATGTACAAATATGAAAAGAGCACAAGGAATTTAGAGGTTAGGGTTTTGTTTATTGTTTAGTAAATAATTCAAGGATGAATAAAGTCATTCTCTTAATTCTTTATATTTTTTAATATATATGTGCTCATTTACATCCATAATAAAAGTCTAAGAGGAATTTTCGAAGCCACTGCTATTTCACTCTTTAATTCCCTAAATACTCGTCCTAGCTTTTATAATATTTCTCCTTACTTGAGCAAATCCATTTTAAATAGCTACAATATATTCCATCTTTAGTTAATACTTTCCACATATATCATAATTTTTATGATTTCTATTTTTCTTTTTGTCTTTCTTTTTCTTCCTTTTGACTCGAAATCTTTATCGATAAACAAACGGAACATAAATTCTATACAATATTCCTAATAAGTCAAATGATGTAATTTAAAACAACAAACGCTGATTCACTAATTAAACGGCCAACTTTTTCTTGTTACACAAATTTTCCCGAGGTTTTTGTATTTTGCATTTTTAAACATCCATCGTTGACTATGTTAAGTCAACGCTGATATCACCTCTCATGGTCCTGATGATGGTTCATTAGAACCGAAACGCTATAGTGTCGACTTTGCTTCTCAATAAATCTCACCTTCTACTTGGATTACCTTGTTATCAATTTTTCTTCATATATGTATTTATATATATAGATGGTTTGGACTCTTTGTTTAATTGCATATCAACCTCCGAAGGTTATTTAATGCCAAAGCCATCATTGTAGGACTGTAGAGGTATTATTTAACCCAAAGTAGAGAAAGTATAAGGGGGTTCATATCTTTCACTCATGCGTTATTCCCAAAATGAATGTAAAGCACGACTGGAGCTCGAACTGGCTTACTCCGATGTTGCAATCAAGCACGTCAGCCACGGCAGCACGAGAGAGAGAGAGAGAGAGAGAGAGAGAGAGAGAGAGAGAGAGAGAGAGAGAGATGAGTCCCCGTGGCGTAGTGGCTAACTTGCTGGACAGTGACATCGTAGTAAGCAAGTTATATAGTTATATATATATATATATTATATATATATATATATTATAAACTTTATATATTCATATATATATATTATAAACTTTACATTAACCACTCAAATTGGATAATTCTATCTAGAATCTATTGATATAATAATAATAATAATAATAATAATAATAATAATAATAATAATAATAATACACAGAATAAATCTGAAGGAAAGTGAAAAGAAGGATAAGTACCTCGACCTTGCTAGAGAATTGAAAAAGCTGTGGAACATGAAAGTAACGATTGTGTCAATTGTGATTGGTGCGTTAGGTACAATAACTAAAGGATTATTAAAAGGCCTGGAAGACTTGGAAGTTGGCGGACGGGTAGAGACTATCCAAATGATAACATTGCTGAGAACGGCCAGAATATTGAGAAGAGTCCTGGAGACTTGAGGAGACTTGCCGTCACTCAAACTCCAGTGAAAAACCATCAGCTAACACTGATGTGAAAAACTCTAAAGGAGTAAATGATAATAAAAATAATTGACATATACACGGATCACCTAATCTCGTGTTGTATTTTGGCCTTCGACCCGGCCAAAAATGCCATTCCAAGGTGATGCACTGGAAGGAAGTGACACATTCTAGGGGCAGTTATGAGAGGAAATCGCGTCAATTTTTAAGCGGAGTTTAACAGGTTTGAATTCAGAGTTTTCCTTCTCCTAGACTTGTCGCCTTACCAAGGCTGAAGAACCTGAAACATGAAGGTGACAATTATACCAATTGTGACTGGTGCGTTTGGTACAGTAACTAAAGGATTATTAAAGGGACTGGTGGACTTGGAAGTTGGCGGACGAGTGGGGTTCATTCAGACTACTACATTATTGAGAACAGCCAGAATACTGCGAATAGTCCTGGAAACTTGAGGAGACTTGCTTTCACACAAACTCCTGTGAAAGACCATCAGCTAACGCTGATGTGAAAAACTTTAATGAGTAAATAATAATAAGTTGAATTTTGACCATACGAACAAATGGTATTCTGTTACAAACTGACTTTCACTGGGACTGCGAAAACAGGCACGTAACGAGAATAATAAAAAAAAACAACATAAAATTGCGAGAATGTCCCAAGGTTCGATAAAAAAAAGGGTGAACTATGGGAAGGGAATTTCTCCAATCGAAGACTCTCAGTAAATCACAGCAGAATAAGCGACAAGCACTCACAAAACCAACACAACACAATTTGAAGATTTAACAACAAAATTTATTATAACATTAACGACTTAATTAGGGAAAAATAAGAATAAAAAAAAAGGCTTTAAGAACAAAAGGGGATGGAAAACTAACGTTACTATGTATATATGAAGTCCGACACGAATCTCAACTCAAACAGATTTACAAGGTAGACACATAGAGGCAAAAGAAATACGAAACTCACTGAGGGTTTAGGACTTGTTTATAATCTTTTTTCTTTCGTTCTTTTTGTCTTTCATTCTGCTTTTTTTTTCTTGAAGAAGCTTGCCACGAGGAGTTAGGTTTCTGCTCTCTATTTCTTTGTCACATTTCGGGTATATTGAAACAGAGCTCTGGGATGGATGTTGACGCCTCGAAGTAAGGACCGCTACTACTATTGTCACTTTGCCAGTGCCGAAAAGGGGTCTCTCTACTGAGCTGGTCACGTAGCTGGTAAGGTCACCCAAAGTTCACTCTAAGAGTTCAAGGGTAGCTGAGAGGGATAAATAGTGGAAAGCGGTTGACTTTGCAATTCTATTTCTTGCCATCGTCTTTTTTTTCTTTTCTCTTCCTCCTTTAGCCTCGTGAACTACCGAGCAAATCATGCGTGATTAGAAAGGGTATGCTTGGCGCCTCTCCTTCCCAACTTTATTCTTCGTCTCGGAACAATAAGGACAAATAAAACACATTTGTAATGTACATAAAAAAATATATTTCTCTTATTTTCTACCCCACGTAACAATATGCACAACTCAGAACCTGTCCTGGAGAATGAGACGCACAAACTTCACTGGGATTTTGAGATACAAACGGATCACCTCATCGTGACCAGACGACCAGAATAATAATAATAAAAAAAACAATAACTTGCAAAATTGTGGATTTTGCTGTTCCAGTAGACCACAGAGTAAAAGTGAAAGAAAGCAAAAAGAAGGATAAGTACCTCGACCTTGCTAGAGAGTTGAAAATACTGTGGAACATGATAGTGACGGCAATACCAGTTGTACAGTCATCAGAGGATTGGTACAAGGACTGAAGGAGTTGGAAATAAGAGGATGAGCAGAGACTATCCAAACAACTACACTATTGAGAACGGCCAGAATACTGAGAAGAGTCCTGGAGACTTGAGAAGACTTGTTGTCTCTCAAACTCCAGTGAAAGACCATCGGCTAACTCTCAAGGAGTAAAATTATATATATATATATATATATAGAGAGAGAGAGAGAGTGGATAAAGAAGAAAATGAATGAATACAAAATCCCGTCAACCAATTTATAATTCTTATTTCTTTAAATTAAATTAAAAAGTTTGCTGAAAAACAAAAGTACAATATCATTTCTGGTAAGCGAAGATAATATTAGTTTGAGCGTAGATATTTCTTAAATAGTGATAGTTAAGATTTGTGCAGTATAGCAGTACTCGTTAGATTAAAATAAAGGGACATATTTTGTGTGTGTGTGATAATTCTTTTGTGTATGTTACGATGTGAGAGAAAAAATGTATTTAAGCCTTTAAAAATTCGTTTGTGAACTGCTACTGACATTATGTTAATCAGGAGACTGACGAAAAATTTTCACGCAAATGGAAACAATATTGAACTGAAATGAAATGCACTTTTGAAAGAAAAAAATGTAGATGTTCTCTATAAAAGAAACAAATCAAAAGTAAGCAAAGACAAATCGGTACTTTCAGAAGAAATATTTATTCCTTTCTTAATTTATACAATTTAGGTAGGTTCGTAATTAGTTTTTAAAAAGTTGATGACTTATCTATGATTCTAATTGGCTAAGAAATTGTATTTTTGAAATTTTGGCTATGAAAAGATTTCTAAAAATATTTCGGGTCATAATCCTTCAGAATTTTCGCGGCATGTCAAATATTGTAGTCTGCGAATTGTCTCGAATTAAAAAAAAAATAACCGGTTGGTTTATAAATGGAAAAAGGCAAATGCAAAAATTATTGCTTCTTGAGCCATTTTCTTGAGAATAAGAATTAACCCCTTTTTTTTAGTACGGAAATGAGTTTCCCACCCCACATCTATGTGGGTATTTACACAGCATTTCTTCGGTAAGGCATATTTGATTAAATAATAGAGACATCCTTTATCTACATATTTTATTTTGATCCTTTCCGCGAGGGGTCCGTAAGTACTTGGGAACCAGTTAAATACGGAAAATTTATATGCCAATTCCAGACGGATATCATAACATCTATACGGCAGTTTGAAAGGATCGAAAAAAAAATATGTATACAAAGCGTCTACAATATTTAATCATATATATAATACAACACACACACACACATATATATATATATATATATATATATATATATATATATATATATATATATATATATATATATATATATATATATATATATATATATATATATATATATATATAATGTTCTTCCCCCCTCATAAAGTTTTAGAAAAATTCATATGAAGAATATCTCCTCCCCTTCGGTGACGCAGTCAGGAGTAGTTGGCACAATGGTAATCATCGCTGGGAATGGACTCGACGATCCAAGTTCAAATCCTGGTCACGGTTGTTTACGTTTCACTTTCAGACTCTCTGTGCACTTTGCCTGAGATCAAAATATCGCTGAGAAGAATCACTGGATTAAAAAAGCTATAATACATGTAATGGAAATTACTTTGCCAATGATTTTACTACAGAATAGCATTACATAGCTTTTATTCTAAAACATTTTACTCATGATTTTACTATAGAATTGCATTCAAAATTTAAGAGAACCTGGATATAAAAATTATATATATATATATATATATATATATATATATATATATATATATATATATATATATATATATATATATATATATATATATATATATATATATATATATATATATTGGCATTTCGGGAAATAAATCAACCGGCTTATTGGTCTATTGGGTACAGTGTTCGCCAATGGTCCGGGAGACCAGGGCTCAATCCCAGGTCGCGTCATACCAAAGACTTTAAAAATGGTACTTGATACCTCCTTGCTTAACACTCAGCAGTATAAGGTACGTATCAAGGGTAAAGTGGAGCAATCCAGGAAGGAGTAGTGCCTTCGTCTACACCTCGGTGTAGTAGCTATTGAAAAGGGAGCCTTCTGGTCACCCTCGACTAAGGGAGACAACTTTACGTACTTATATTGTTACTTGAAAAAAACTGTTCGTGTAGCTATTTTCAGGAACCCTGTGTGTTCCCTTATAAACTTGAGCCAATTTAGTAGTCCTATCGATGTCTGCTCAAAAAATAGATTCAAAAATCCCCGTGTAAGTACTGATGTTTTGATTCTCTTCGTGGATGCTTAGATAAAATACTGACTCCGGCAAAAGGTAATCCAAAATAGTTTGATATGCAATAACCAACCAACCAACCAGTTCGATATATTGAACTACCTGAAGCGCTTAATTGTCGTAAGAAAGAAGGACAAAGAAACTTCATCAATTTGTCCATCTTTCTAACGGACCGGAAGTCGATGACAAATGAAACGAGACGCCATGTTTATTCTTTTTAAGCTTATAACTGATAATTAATTAGCCATCTTTTTTGTTCTATGCGTGGAGGGGTTATAAATGCAAGGGTTCATTTCTAGCTTTCTTCTGTAGATTTTTTTTAGAATACAGATAACTCTCCCCACCCTTTTATCTCTCTCCCCACGGATTCAAAAAAAATTTTTTTTAAGATAACGCAGATACAATAATACATAATAGTTTCAACGAAAGTAAGAATTCATATTTTATCAATAATTTTAAATGAGTCGCAAGCCACTATTAAATTCTTTCGGATGAACTTTTTTAAAAAAAATTCAGTAGTATTTAAATTAGGCGTAACGGGTTTTTTGTTTTTTAAAGAAATGTATAAACATTGCATCAAATAATAATAAATATGATATTTTCACAGTAAAAAAAGATTTATTAAAAGATATAAGAAATATATATAAAGGATTATTTTGATTAAAAAATTAAAACTCTTTTTTCAAATTCTTTTCTCACCGGAAGCAATATAAGCACACCCAAATAATTTCTTCAATTAACATTTGAAGAGGGTCATCATAGACCTGAAAAAAACTTATAATGACACCAAAGGAGTGAATTTTTTAATCTTTATTTTTATATATAATTTTTATTTTTTTGGCTCTGCACGTTGAGTTTTGATGTATTCTTAATCCCAAATTAATTATACGTTGATAGCCGTTGGCATTGAGCACTTAAATTGGATACTCCTACCCACTTTTTTTTTCTCGGATTATATATATATATATATATATGGTTGCGTGTGAGTGCGCGCGCACGCGTGTGTGTGTGTGTGAGAGAGAGAGAGAGAGAGAGTTATAAATATCATAAAATTACACGGTTTATAAAATTCAAAGATGAGATGAATACGGTTTACCTATAACAATAAACAATTAATATTAAATATTAAAACGTGCAAAACATTTCCTACAACTCGAGTTTCACGTATTGAATTCAGTTTGCTGACTAATTTGGATCGTATACGTGAAACTTGAGTTTAACATTAAATATTTATAACAGACAAATGCGCACGCGCGTACCCCCTCCCCACACCGTACACCCCTTTATATTATGTTACGTAAATGTTACCTTGAAGCCTTTTGCCTATATCATAGATTTTATCACTTAAAATATTCGGACTATTGTTTTCATCTTCATTATTATATTCACAACGTTTCGGTCGATGTGTCCTCTGATCCTCTTCTGTTGTTTAATGTCGAACGCAGAACCTCGAACTGAACCCTTTACTTAATCCACCCGGGGTAGATCGTTGTAATTCTGTTAACCATGCCTGGGTACCAACTGTTATTATAACTAGTTATTCACTAATTTAGTTTATAATAGTTGATGTTCTTAGTCGTGGTTGAGCTGAAGGCTCCCTTTTCAATAGCTACTAAACCAAGGTGTAGGGGAGGGCGATGCTCCATTCCCTAGATTGCTCCACTTTACCCACGATCCTTACCTTATAAAGCTGAGTGTTAAGCAAGGTAGCATCAAGTACCATTTTTGAGTCTTTCGTATGACTCGACCTAGGATTGAACCACGGTCTCCCGGACCATTGGAAAACACTCTGCTCATTAGGCTAATGGCCCGACCCGGCCATGTAAATATGTAAATTGTTTTCAAACATTATTCTAAAAATTACATTCATACTTAGGATATACAGTTTTGAATAGAAATGTTTCAGGTTTCTTATTAAGGCTTTCAACAACACCAGGTGTGTCATTTTAGTCAAACTGAAAAACTATAGGTGTTGAGATGGCATTTTTGTTCTTGAATCAAGCAAGGCCATTCTTTTACAGCCGTGTAAGAACATTTATAAGCCGTTTCGTAAAATCATCGCCAACGAGACAAACCATCAAGGGTTGATACAAAAGATTTCAAACAACAGGATGTTTATATGAAAATAAAAGATTAACAGTGTAAAATGAATAAATAAATAAATAGATACCCCTCACCAAAAAAAGCAGAAAAAAAGATCAATTGGAGCGTGTTCGTGCTAATTACCTACAAAGTAAGTAAAGTAAAGTTGTCTCCCTTTTCTATAGCTACTACACCGAGATGTAGGGGAGGGCGCTACTCCTTTCTCTGGATGGCTCCTATTTACCTTTGATACGTACCTAATATTGCTGAGTGTTAAGCAGGGAGGCATCGAGTACCATTTTTAAAGTCTTTGGTATGACGCGACCTAGGATTGAATGCAGGTCTCCCAGACCAGTGGCGAACACTCTACCTACTAGCCCACATAAATCTACCAGACGGATAGGTTGGGAGTTGTAAATTCGATACAAGACTATTTTGAATATAAACAATTGAAAATGATTCTTAAAAAGTGCAATCATTGCAAAGTTTAAGGGACCTCGACAAAACCATAGTTCGTAAATTCGTAAATTAGGTCTGGAGATGTTAGACTATCATAGTGGCGGAAGAGTCCTCGTGGGGTTTGGATTAAAGTGCTGAATTGCGAACCCCCCGAGTGAAACTCTTATTCCCCCAGCTATCGGTTATGTAGTATCACTACTATTATTCTACAAGGAGGGCTTTGGCATTCAGTAATTCACGAAGGCTGATATGCCATTAAAGAAGAAGAAGAAGAAGAAGAAGAAGAAGAAAATGAAAATTGGTCTACATAGCGATAAATGGACTGTAAACTGCAAGTTTTTCTCAACAAAACTGTTTTGTGAGAGTCAATATCTTAAATATCTTAAACAGTTTGGAGAGTATGACCTTAAAATGTATCCAGCAATGTTGATTCATATTGTGTGCAAATTATTTGTATTAGATCGGAATACTTGCAACCATATAACTGTGTGCAAATTATTTGTATTAGATCGGAATACTTGCAACCATATAACTGTGTGCAAATTATTTGTATTAGATCGGAATATTTCCGACCATATAACTGTGTGTAAATTATTTGTATTAGATCGGAATATTTGCGACCATATAACTGTGTGCAAATTTTTTGTATTAGATCGGAATACTTGCAACCATATAACTGTGCAAATTATTTGTTTTAGATCGGAATACTTGCAATCATGTAACTGTGTGCAAATTATTTGTTTTAGATCGGAATACTTGCAACCATGTAACTGTATGCTAATACTGGAAGCCATATAAATGCATGCAAATTATTAACACTGAATAGGAATACTTACAACCATATAAATACGTGCATATATACGAGGCGAGTCTGAAATTTTTTTAGGCCTGGTGTCATAAATAATTTTTTTTCAATTCCTAACAACAAATTACATGGTTTCCACTTCAAAGTTGTCTCCCTCTTGTCTAATGTACTTTCCCTTCTTTCTCTGCCACACTTCTATGCATTGCTGGAGGGATTCTTCTGGGATGCCCCTCAGCTCCGTCGTTACGGCCCTCTTGACGTTTTCCACGCCTTCAAAACGGATCCTCTTGATGATCCGCTTGAGGTTGGGGAAAAGAAAAAATCACACAGAGCAAGATGAAGTAAGTAGAAGGGTTGTTTTAATACGGTGATGTTCCTTTTGTTTGAAACAACCGAATGCTCAGCACAGCCAGTCTAGTTACTTTTCCAGACATGTCCAATTTTCCTTGATAATTTTCTAAACATTTTCCTTTTTCATTTCCAGCAGACTTGCAATCATTCGAAAAGTCAAGACGTTCACCACATATCGCCTTTCTTACCCTTTAGTATAATGGCCGAGGGATTTCGTTTTATATATCTTTGCCTTTGGGTGTAGTAAGGCTGAGATCCTTTCGGCTCAGCACATGGGTTAGTTAGGTGCAAACGTGAGCACTGGTGTTGACGCGCGCGCGGGGAGGATGTGTCGTTCACAGATGTCAAAATCAAAATCCGATAGAAAGGTTGACCAGTGGATGTGAATGACGTCATGCACCGGAAGCGCGCACGCAGAGGATTTGGGGGATTTTGAAAAATTCAGTTAGTTGAGTTGGGAACTAGACACCAAACGAAAAGGGTCGACTTCCGGGGCTCGCTGAGGCCAGACGAATTTATGCGCTACGGGCGACGCACGAGATGGGGGGGGGCAGATGGAAAAGTCATAATAAAAAGAATGTTTATCTCTCTCTTTATGTCGAAGAACCTTTAAACTCAAAGGTAATAAAAAGTTTCGTACCTGAACTGAGAAGTCGTAAGTGTTTTTCGTGTTTCGGGATTCCTATGTTCTATGTATATATGTTACGAACATTCTATGTACGTTTCCCATATCCGTATCATGGGTATGGTACAACCCGTTCGATGTTGACATCAGTCCTGCTTTTTGAAGGCCTTGTACTTATTGTGCCACACGTATGCGCGAAAAAATTGTTTCCGCCGTTCATTCGCTGAAGTATTTCAATTGCTTGTAACAGAGTTTTCTTCAACGGGGCCCAAAATTTCAGGTTTATTCGTTCTTTAGATCTTATAGCTGAACGACCTGAAATGAAAAAGAGGTGTAAACAAAAGCATGTCAAAAAGAAAAAAGAATGCAATGGTAAAGAAAGCTAAGATTGTAGTTATATTTAAGAAATGTCATGTCAGCTGATAACGCAATTCGTTTATCCCTCTTTCGCCCGTAACTCAACTAGCACACTCAGTTCCGTTACTTTTCAGACAGACCTTGTATATGTAAAAATGTTCGACAAAAATGATAACAATTGAATGTTGAAAATACTAACAGTTATAATTACAATTAAACATGTATAAATTAAACAAATTTAGGCTTTAAATAACCCCTAATGAATTAATAAGCCATTAAATTAGTCAAAAAAACAAGCTCTTAAAGATGCTCGCCATTTCCAATCTAGTGAAAGTTGATTACAAACAACTGTCGTTCAGAAGATGTATTATGCGCCCGTATTATGTTAAAAAAAAACCTAATTCTTTAATTTTGATGTAGAATATATATATATATATATATATATATATAGAGAGAGAGAGAGAGAAAGAGGGGAGAGGGGGGGGATAGACAGACAGAAAATTATCGGCATTCTAAAGAATTTACCGAAGAAAGCTAGAAATGAAGCCTTGCATTTATGACACCTCCACGCAGAGAACAAATGACGCTTAATTAATTATCAGTTATAAGCTTAAAAAGAATAAACATGGCGTCTCCTTTCATGAGTCATCGACTTCCGGTTCGTTGGAAAAGATGGACAAGCTGATCAAGTTTCTTGGTCCTTCTTTCTCACTTCTCGCTTCAGGTGGTTCAATATATCGAACTGGTTGGTTGGTTGGTTGGTTATAGCATGTTGACTCATTTTGGATTATCTAATGCCGAAGTCAATATTTTATCTAAGCACCCACGAAGAGAATCAAAACATCAGTACTTACACAGGGATTTTAAGAAATTATTTCTTGAGTAGACATCAGTTGGACTACTAAATTGACCCTAGTATATAAGGGAACACAGAGGGTTCCTTAAAATTACTACACTAGCCGTTTTTTCAAGTAACTACATATTTCTAAGTTACTATTCCTTTTTAGTAATCATTTATAAACAATATTAGTTTTAAGAAAATGTTTTTACACAATTAGGAGGTGCATACGATAAGTTTCCAGACTTTTTTCGTATGGGCATTTAAAATTGTCATAGACTCTTGAAAATTCACTATGTTATTGCTATACATCTTATGACATGACTGACCAATTTCTATGATTTCAGGTTCAAAGGAACAGCTACAGCAGCATTTGAAATACACCCTACTAAAGCCTGATTGTCACAGCTGGTGAATTTCAAAAATGCAATCTGACACTTTAGAAGAACGATGTGCAATAAAATTGTATTTTAAACTTGGAAAAAATGCCACAGAAACGTATGGAATGCTTCAGACTGCTTTTCGACCATCTTCCATAAATTGAGCATCAGTTTTTGGGTGGCATAAGAGATTCAAGGAAGGCAGGGAGTCTGTGAGATATGATGAGAGGTGTGGGAGGAGTAAGGAAGTCAATACACCAGAGTTGATTGGCCAAAGGGTTAGGGTTAGGGTTACTATGTTGAGGTTTTAAGGGAGTTCAGGAAGAGATTCCGTCGGAAGAGGTCCGCACTCTTCAAATCGGGTCAGTGGCATTTCTACCAGGACAATACAACAGTCTACAACTCCATCCTTGTCACAGACTATTTGGCTATGATGGGCATCAAGACAGTTCTTCACTCTCCCTATAGTCGAGACCTTGCTCCCTGTGACTTTTGCTTATTCCCTAAGCTCACAGGCTGTCGTTATGAGACAATAGAGGAGATGAAAGAGGCTGTGACGAAGGTCACTGACACGCTCACACAAGAGGACTTCGATGGGGCCTTCTAGAAGTTGTTGGAACGGTACAACAAGTGGATTGTAGCCGGAGGAGATTACTTCGAAGGGGACAAGAGTTTCATCAATAAAAGTGCCCATATGAAAAAAGTCTGGAGACTTATCGTATGCACCTCGTATATAATTGCCCTGCAAATTGGAGAGAGGTAAGACCCCCTCCACAACGAGTTTTGTGGATATAACACTAAACAATCTGATGGTGAGAATCCAGTAAATTGAAATAGAATTATTTTGACATTTAAATTGCGTATTTATGCTAAACTGAATTGTTTGAAGTGGAATAGTTTTGTAGGCTAAACTGAATTGTTTGAAATAAAACTGTTTTTGATATTTTACTGTGGGTAAACAAAAACTATACTTATACTAAACTGAATTGTTTGAAATAGAACTGTTTATATGTATAAAAATGGATTTGGCATTAAATAACCTACAATGGTTGATATGCCATAAATCAAAACAAAACAAACTACACAGTTAGATAGTTTCTAGTATTCCTAACAAATACAAATAATTTGCAGACAATTCCATGGTTTCAAATAATTATTCCTATTAACAATCACTCAATCCCGATGAAACAAGTGATTACATAAGCGAATGCAGCAAATAGATACAAAATGAATAAAAGAGCAGACTTGACTGGGTAGGGAAGATAATCTACTGGGAATTATGTAAGGGACTAAAGTTTGACCCAACTGAAAAATGGTGTCGGCTTACAAACCAGAATCTGCCCTTGAAGAAATGAAACATTACATTTTCTGAGATTTTCAGATAGAATTGGATTGCTCAATCCTAACCTTGCCCTGTAGGCTGGGGTTGGCTGCTTCTCTGCAGAGAGGTAAGCCCCCCCACCTCCACAACGAGTGTCCTAGATATTACACTAAACAATCTGACGGCGAGGCTCCAGTAATGCTGGAACTTTGTGAGAATGTGAAGTACCTCTCCATTGCCATTGCTCCCTGGTCCACTCTGGCCCGGAGTGGTAGCACCTGATAGGGTCCTGTCTATGGGTTAAATAGAACTTAACTGTGTGCGTATGCTAAACTGAATTGCTTGAAATAGAACTGTTGACACATAGATATGACCTTAAGAGATACAACCACTCCGGGTCAGAGTGAATCTGGGAGTAATAACAATGAAAGTTGGGGGGGTTCAACGCTCCGTAGAAATTTAGAACTAAATCCACATCACCAGACGCAGTTTTGTGTTATAACAAGGATACGCCTATAATAGTTTACTAATTGACGCATGGATGGGACCCTAACAGTTTCTGCCACTCCGGGTCAGAGTGAATCAAGGAATAACCTACCAAGAGTACACCAATGTTCAAACAGATGAAATTATATGTTGGCACCAGCACGGCGGTAAAAAATAGATGCTCATTAAGAAATTGGATGCCTTTTATTCAATTTGATTGATTTTAACGGCATATCAATCTGTCTCGGGTTATTTTATGACTAGGGTTTAGACAGTCACGTTCATTGTATGTTCATATATACATTTTTTGTGTCGTTGTTTTTAAATATTTTTGCACGTTCCAATCGAATACAAATAATTTTCAAACAAATCTATTTGACCTTACAAATCTATTTGACCTTACAAATCGATTTGACCATACAAATCTATTTGACCTTACACATCGATTTGACCTTAATAGTTGAGACCTTAACAGGTATTACCATTCCGAATCAGAGTGGACCTGGGAGTAATGGCAATGAAGGGGTAATCTATACTGCCCAGATTTCATGAAATGAAGCCTCACCCTCAGATGCAGTTTAGTGCCATACTAAGGACACTCCTTTTTTAGTATATGTGATGGCTCGTGCCCCTCGGCAGGGGATGTAATCAGCATATTCTAAGCCTCGCTGACAGAGACGGCGTCAGCACGAAAGTAAAACGGACTGTCTCGTCTAGGATTTGAACTCTGTTCGTTCAGTCCATTTCCTACGTCGATAACCATTACGCCACACAGGACTCTTTCCACTTACATTCACCTCCTTATAAAATTGGAGTAATCTTCCCGTCACACCTTGAGGGTTTTTTTTTTGGCACACAGTTATCTAATACGAATAATTTCCAAACAGACAGATGGGATTCTAACAGATTAATTCTGGGTCAGAGTGAACCAGCGAATGAAGAGCTACCCCTCACCTCCCAGATGTCTAGAACTGTAGCTTCACCATCAGACTGTGTTTAACGTTATGCGTAGGACCAAACCATTTTTGGGGAGGTTGGAGGCCTACCCCTCTGCAGGGAATACAGTAAGTGTGTTTTAAGCCCCGTCAAAAAGACGTTTGTATTTGATGTTGAATTTAGGAGAAAAAAACCAAAAAACTCTTGCATCGAGGCTAAAATCTAAAGCTGTTTGGTCTCTCGTGCTTAAGACAATATGGCGCCTGGAATTGTTTTCAAGTAGATGTTTTTTGGTCATGTACAAGACATGAGTTTATTTCAGCGTCTTAGCGAACATGAAAGTTAAAACGTTTATATTTACCCTTCCATTACACAGTCATGGAATAACACGAAAAGATTTTTTTTGTCAGCACTGAACATGCTCTTTGTAAATCGGCTTATGTTATGGATTGGTTGGTCATGTTTTACAACATATCAACCCTTGTGGCTTATTTAATGCTAAATTTTGTTTATTATATGCATAATACATATGATTTTAAGTATTGCTATCTAACAAATAATTTTATTTGTATACAGTTAAATAGTTCGCAGTAGAGCTGTGTAACACTAGTAACTCTTTCCAAGATGATTCATTTGTTTGCACACAGTTAAATGGCTCCAAGTATTGCAATGTAATACTAATAATTCAATTTAAATCAGTCATTTGTTTGCACACAGTTAAATGGTTTTAAGTTGAGAAAATGATTAGATATTTCTATTGGACTCATAGATTGGATCCTAACAGATACTACCACTATGGGTCAGAATGGACCTGGAATTAATGGCAATGAAAGGGGGAAGTCTATGGTGGGGGGGTGGAACAACGCAACTTATGGCTTCTTCTAACAAAAAACTAAAATAAATTATCCAAATCAGACTCGAAGAAATTACTCATTCTTATTGATTTCAAATATTATTGGTTTATTCTCAGATGTATTAAAAGCAATCCTTTGTAGATTTTTTTAATAGGAATCAATTGAAATAAAATAAAATAAAAGTCTAATTTTCCTACATGCGTTTTGTTTGCTTTTGTTGGTCTTTCTAATTTAACGAAATATCTTATTACGTTAAAATGTTGATCCTTGTACCCGGCGGAAGGCAAATATTTTCGCTCGTGCTAGTAATAATTTTATAATTTCTCTTTACTCAAGCAAATTATATATATATATATATATAGTACAATTAAATGGAGACTCAAACTCGGTTAAGTCGTCATAATAAATTTATTTCGGCGGAAAATATTATTGCTATACTCTCCGTCTCGTCAGATGACTCTTTACATACTCCCTCCTGTCGCAGAGTAGCAATGAACTGTAACTCCACATTCGCTACTCTGCGACAGGAGGGAGTATGTAAAGAGTCATCTGACGAGACGGAGAATATACCAATAATATTCTCCGCCGAAATAAATTTATTATGACGACTTAACCGAGTTTGAGTCTCCATTAAATTGTACTATATATATATATATATATATATATATATATATATATATATATATATATATCGAGAAACAAGAAAATAAGTAAGTATATTCGATAACAAATTTATTTCATCCGTTATTGATGGACAATTTGGATAATTTAGTTTGAGTTCATTGGCATAATGGTTAGAGTGTTCGCTAATGGCCCAGGAGACCTAGGTTCAATCCCAGGTCGAGTAATACCAAAGACTCAAAAATGTTACTTCATGCTACCTTGCTTAACACTCAGGATTATAAGGTATGGATCAAAGGTAAAGTGGAGCAATCCAGGGAAAGGAATAGCGCCCTCCTTATACACTTTGGTGTAGTAGCTATCGAAAAGGGAGCCTTCGTGTCACTCTCGACTACGGTTGCCAACTTTACTTATTTCTATAGACTCAATTGATATATATATATATAAGAAACAAAGAACTCTGTTTTTGTCCTTATCATGGTTTGATTTGGTTTCTTTATATAATGGCGTATCAACCTTGGTGGGTTATTTAATACCAACTCATCCTTGAAGAAGACAGCAGTGATACTATTTAAGCAATTGCTGGGAGATGAAGGGGTTTATACGTTTTACAAGATTGTTAATCTGAAAATGAAAGTAATGACTGAGGTTCGAACTTGCTAACTACGATATTGCAGTCTAGAACTTTAGTCACTGCGCCACAGAAACTCTCGAAACCATGTTAGGTTATTCTATCCCGAAGACTGTTTAACAATTATAAGCATCAATTATATACGGTACCAAAAATGTAAGCACCTCATTATCTCAAACAAATCAATTTGATCCATAGATTCGACTCCAACGGGTATTACTTCTCTAAGTCAAAGTGAGCCTGGGAGTAATGGATATGAAGTGATGATTAAATGCCCACCAGAGCTCCAGAACTGCATTTTTTTCACTGGTTACTGGTCGAGTCGGCTGGAACTGCAGAATACACCGACTTTATCTCTGCAGAGGGGTAAAACTCCCCCAACGAGTATCCTGGTATGACATCAAACAATCAGATGCTTAGACTTCTGTAATGCTGGAACTTTGGGAAATGCGGAGTACTACTTCAGTGCCATTACTCCCAGATCTACTCTAGCCTGAGTGGTAGCACTACCTATAGGTCAAATAGAACTGTTTTATATTTTAACTGTGTACTTAGGCTAAACAAATGTTGTTTGAGATATAACTGTTTTTTTAACTGTCTGTAAACATGAAACTGTGTACTTATGCTAAACTGAATAGTTTGAAATAGAACTGTTTTACATTTAACTGTGTATACGTATTAGATAGAAATAAGTGAAATTATTTAACTGTGTGCCGAAAAAAATGAGCTCAGGCTCGTTTAGAAATGTTATCGACAAAATGTGTCTACAAATTATATACTTAATATAGATCTATACAAAGGATTTGGCATTAAATGAGCAACAATAGTTAATATGCCATTAAAACAAGCCCTATTTCAGTCGGCTGGAGCTGTAGAATACACCGACTGCATCTCTGCAGAGGAGTAAGACTCCCCCACAAACGAGTCTCCCGAATATGACATTGAACAATCTGATGGTGTGGCCCGAGTAATGCGGGAGCTTTGAGGAATGCGGAGTACCTCTTTATTGCCATCACTCCCAGGTCCACTCTCGTCCGGAGTGGTAGCACCTGATAGTATAGTTGAAAGGAAGGGAACAGATGGATTAATGCCTTTTCTGTGGTCATTAGCATGAAGTGAAATGCAAACAGCATCTGGTAACCGATTCTATTACTTACAACGATAACCGTTACGCTAAGCGCACCTCGTTTGGAAATGAGAGAGAGAGAGAGAGAGAGAGAGAGAGAGAGATGGTGCTGGTTTTTATGCACTGAAAGCCTGAAAGAAAGTGAGAGCATGATGATCAAAGTGTAAAAATTGAAAGAGAGAGAGAGAGTGGGGGGGGCAAAAAGGTAGAGAGAATGAAGAGAAGGAAGGAAGGAAAGAAGAAGAAAAAAGAAGACAAGAAGGAAGGAAGGAAGGAAGGAAGGAAGGAAATACTAATAATAGTTAAAAAAATAAAGATAAGAAAAAGAATAAGGTAGTGAGAAAGAAAAGAAGAAGAAGACGAAGAAAGACGGAAAGGAAGAAAGGAAGGAAAAAAAGAAGGGAAGAAGAAAATACTGCTACTACTACTACTAATTATGATAATAATATGAGGAAGTAGAGGAAGAAGAAGAAGAAAGAGAAGAAGAAGGTAGTGAGGAAGAAAGGAAAGAAGGATGGAAGGCGAGAAGAACGACAAGAAGAAAGAAGGATGGGTGAAATGCTAATAATTGTAAAAATAATTAGAAGAAGAAGAAGAAGAAGAAGAAGAAGAAGAAGAAGAAGAAGAGTATTCACAAATTAGAAGAAGAAGAAGAAGAAGAAGAAGAAGAAGAAGAAGAAGAAGAAGAAGAAGAAGAAGAAGAAGTGTGTGCTGCAAAAGTCCAAAAGTAATTTGTTTTGTTTTTTATTAATTTTCTCATTTTTGAAAAGCCTTTCATCTTTTTTTTTTTTGATTGACATTCACGGATTTCCCTAAATATGCTTCCTATGATAAACAAAAGAAAATTCTTCCCTTCAATTTTGAGAGTTCTATTTTTTCCTGGCGTAGTGGTATGGAACAGAAAGAAAAGTTTGTCGTTTTATTTGGCTGATGCAGAAGTTTCCAACATTTCTTCTAGAATCATTTTGTCACATCCTAAAAACCCTCGATATACCAAACTTCGAAATGCCGAACTTCGGCTTTAACGAACCCGTGGCTTCTTCATATTCAACGAACAAAATTCGATCAATGTGACGAAGACGTTGTCCAGGGATCTCAAACATGCTGTCCACGGGCTGCATTTGGCCCGTAAATTAGTTTTTTTATGGCACACAGGAGATCAGTTTTTGAGACAGATATTTTCCTAAAACAAGGTCATTTATCCCTTACTCCTGATTCTTCAGAGAATGGTAGAATATACTTCAGCCTTCACTGCGTTGATTAAAGTTTTATGCACTAAAATGCAGATACTGATTTAATTTGTTAAAATTGACTATTTTTAAAAATCATATTATTTGAATTATTGTCTTCATTTTCGTTGCTGTATTCGCAATGTTTCGGCTGGTGCATCCTTCGGTCTTCATTAGATGTTTCATGTTGAACTCAGGAGCCCACATAACTTTATTTAATCCAAGGGAGTAGGTTGTTTTAATTCTATCGACTCTGTTCGACATGAAATATCTAAAGAAGGCCGATGAATGCATCGGCCGAAACGTTGTGAATATACAATTGAAGATGAAGATGAAGATAATGGTCTGAATTCTGTTAGGGATAAAAATGACCAAGCTTCATCTAAAAGATTTTGACAACTCAAACAGATTTTTTTAAAAATCCATATTGATTATTTCTTTTTATTCACCAATATCTTCGTTTACATACAATCAAACCTTTCACGTCATTTGACAAATAATCATTAAACTCGAAATTATTATGGAACTAAGTTTTCAAATTCAAACCCTTTTTCTTTATCGTAGTTAATTTGTCTTTTTACAAGACTACTCCGATTCTTTTGGGTGTCAGAATTGTAGAGATCTGCAGGATCATATATTTAAAAATATGTGTAGTTGGGCAGCTGTCAATAAACACCATAAGCGGAATTAACTTTGAAAATAGCGACCAATTCCAACTTAAAACCAAGACACTTATCAGGAAACTTAAAAAGGATCTTAATAAAATTATATAGACAAAATGTGTCTTTATTATTTAATCAAACATATTCAAATCTCCCCCATGGGGGGTTGAGCACTCTGGCGAAGGAATTGTCGGCCGCCGCTCGCATAATGCAAAGTTCTTCGAAAGAACTGAAGAGTTCTGATAGAACGAAACAGTCTGTCTATGGATGACAATATATATATATATATATATATATATATATAAATAAGAATTTGATGAATCTTTTCTTTAATTACCAACAGAAAGTGATGATATTTTTTACTGTAATATCACTGTATTGTTACCAGAAAGGAATGAAGAAAAAAAGTGAACGGTGATCGTTCAACAACAACAAAATAAAAAATGAATTGATATTAGATTGCTTCATAGAAAATAGGCTGACGAAGAACTTAATGAATTCAGATAACGAAATAGAAGGATTTGATTTCTTAAAAATTTCCCGCGATTTGAACAAAGAACAAGGTATGAAAGGTTTAAGATTACTAATGGAAAGAATTGGCTGACGTTAAATTTGTCTGAAACAACTATAATCCAATTATTAAACGTAATCCTGCCGAATGTTCTCTTGGGTTTTGAACATAAATGATAGGTTTCTTTGTTTAATAACAAATCAACCTTCTTGCATTACTGACATCTTTGAAGAAAATAGCAGTGATACAATTTAGCCCATAAGAGGAGGTGGATAGATAATGGGGTTCATACCATTCCCAAAGATAGAAAGTGAATGTAACAGCGTGACTGGGGTTCGAACTCACTTACTACATTGCCCAGTTGGCTGGGGCTGTAGACTGCACCTCTGCAGAGGGGTAAGACCCCCCTAACGAGTGTCCTGGATATGACACTAAACAATCTGATGGTGAGGTTCCAACAGTGCTGGGGCTTTGGGGAATGCGGAGTACCCCTTCATTGCCATTGCTCCCAGGTCCACTCTGGCCCGGAGTGGTAGCACCTGATAGGGTCCTATCTATGGGTTAAATAGAACTAACAGCATACTTATGCTAAAATGAATTGTTTGAGTAAACTGAATAGCTTGAAATAGAAATGTTTTTGACAATTAAACCGTACTTAAATTTAAACTGGGTGCTTATGCTTAACTGAATTATTTGAAATAGAACTGTTTTTCAACATTAAAACTGTATTTACACTTAACTGAATTGTTACATATAACTGCTTGAATAGTTTGAAATGGAAATGTTTTTGACAATTAAACTGTGTACTCATGCTAAACTGAATTGTTTTAAATAGAACAGATTATTAACATAAAAATGGATTTGGCGTTAAATAACCTACAAAGGTTGATATGCCATAAAACCCAACAAACAAACAAACAAACTCGCTTACTACAAGGCCACAGTCCAGTACTTTAGCCACAACATCACGGAGACACCCAAGACATAAATGTTTTCATTTATGTCTTGGGTGTTTCAAGGCCACCTAGATCCTTTTCAAAGTTTCAATTTTATTCTAAGAAAAAAAGCAACAGTATTTTCTGTTTCGTCTCATCATTATTATCATCAACAACTATACACTTCTCAGTCCTGACCTTGATAATCTGCTAGCCCCATCGGTGGGACTTAGAATATGCTGACTTCATCACTTGCAGAGGGGGTACTTCCCCTCAAATGTTGTCCCGTGCATTTGATTCACTATCCAGTTCTTGAGACTTATGGAATGCAGATTAACCCTTCATAGCCATTAATCGTAGGTTTGAAAACTATTCGTATTTGATAGGACCATGTACAAAAAATACAACCACACAAAAATGTAAATACGAACGGAATTCCTTAACCTCGAGGCATAAAATAACCCTTGACATGATGATATGTTAAAAATCAATCAATTAATTGATCGATCATTCAATTTCTGTAGCACTTTCCTAATCATTGGCTCTAGTATTGTAGCAGTTTTATATCATTTTCCTTTTTAAACCTGTTTTTCTGAAAATTTTTACCCATTACAATATGGCGTTTTTGTTATGAGCTCTTCCGCGTCCACCAACTCCATATTACTCACGAAATAAGCATTGCATTTTAATGATGACCATCATTTCTTTAAAAGGTTACAATGACAAACACACGATGTTCATCCTTTCATGCCATTATGACAACTTCATTGACATGGCTGTTGCTGTTGCTGTTGCTCAAATACTGGGCTGTCGCTTGGATATGCATGGCCCAAAAAGGAAATTGTTTAGTGGGTCTTCTACCCAACATCAAAGGAAGTGCCGGCTCTAATTAGAAAATTTTTAAACGGACCCTCTACCTTACAAAAAAGAAAGTGCAGTGACTTATTAAAAAAATTGTTTGCAGGGCCATGTATCTCACAAAAAATAATCACGGTGTTTCATTTGAAAATTGTAAGTATGGCTCTTTACTACACACAGAAAAAAAAAAGGAACTGCAGGGCCAATTAGAAAATTCCTTGAGAGACCCTCGACTATACAGAATAAGAAAATTGTCTTTAGAGCTCTCTAGCCTCAAAAAGCAGTTTTCTTTCTTTTAGGTCGGTTGCGACACCAAAATTAAAAATCCTATTTTTCTCTACTATATACTCATAGCTGTCGAAGAAAGGGGGAATTGTTGGGTTTTTGCTTTACCCAATGGTATTAGCACTATGCGAAATGCAAACAACCTCGTCTAAGATTTGAACTCGGATCACCGGGTTCATTTTCTAAGACGATAACCACCACGAGCGCCTCACTGCTGGGCTGTTTAAGTATGACACTTTGATTTGTAAAGAAACACCACAATAAATTCCTTATCTTTTAAAGACATATAACTTTAGAATCATATGTCTGATTAAGATTGGACATCTGCGAGTGGTATATGCACCACCCAAAACCCATCCTGGAAAATAAGATGCACAAACTTCTCTGGGATTTTCAGATACAAACGGATCATCTAATTTTGGCCAGACGACCAGATATTGTGATTGCCAAAAAAAAAAAAAATAAATAAATAAAAGAAAAAAAGAAAAAAGAAAAAAAAAAGAAAAAAGAAAAAGAGAACCTGCTGAAAAGTGGACTTTGTCGCTCCGGCTGACCACACAGTAAAACTGAAGGAAAACGAAAAGAGAGATAATTACCTGGATCTTGCTAGAGAACTGAAAAAAAAAAACAACTATGGAACATGAAAGTGACGGTGATACCAATTGTAAATGGTGCTCTTGGTACAGTCACCAAAGGATTGGTAAAGAGACTGGTAGACTTGGAAATAAGAGGAGTGGAGACCACCCAAACTACAGCATTATTGAGATCGGCCAGAATACTTAGAAGAGTCCTGGAGATTTGAGGAGACTTGGTGTCACTCAAACTCCAATAAGAAACCATCAGCTGGTGTGAAAACTCTTAAATGAGTAAAGTAATAACTAAAGGAAAATGGAAAGAGATACAAGTTCCTTGACCTTGCTTGAGAACTAAAAAAAGTATGGAAGATGAAGGTGACGGTGGTACCAGTTGTTATTGGTGCACTTGGAACAAATTCCCAAAGGATTGGTAAAGGGACTGGAAGACTTGGAAATAAGAGGACAAGTGGAGACCATCCAGACTGTAGCATTATTAAGATCGGCCAGAATACTGGGAAGAGTCCTGGAAACTCAAAGGAGTAATGATAATAATTTGCTCATTTAATTAATTCAAAGAGTTAATTTTCTTAGACAGCTCCAGCGTTTTAAGTACATGTGAAGTCGAGGCCGGTATAGCACGTGACATATTGTCCTAATTTGTGACTGAGTAGTGTTTAAAAGAAGTCAAGTTGGCTTCAGGGGATTAATTGTTTCGGTGCTCCGTATCGAGAAAG
Source organism: Sepioteuthis lessoniana (assembly GCA_963585895.1). Taxonomy (NCBI): domain Eukaryota; kingdom Metazoa; phylum Mollusca; class Cephalopoda; order Myopsida; family Loliginidae; genus Sepioteuthis; species Sepioteuthis lessoniana. The sequence continues at coordinate 3,603,892 of OY757933.1, forward strand.
GGGCTTATGATCAACAGATTGCGAATCTAATCCTGTACAGACCATTTCGAAAGGATCTGCTGCCTAAAAACATGCAAAAGGCGAATGACATCATTGAAAGATATGGCTTAGAAGATAAGAAAATAAAATAAAGAAAAGGCGGTTTCATTAATTTCGAAAAATGGCTTGCATCATTGTAAGTTTCATGTGTTTTTGGTGGTCGGGGTCAGAAAACAGATTTTTTTTTTTTGCTTGTATTTTTCTTTCATTTTTTTTTCTTTTAAATTAAGTCTTACGTTTCTTCTTTCTTTCCTTTTTCTTTTTTCCGTTTTTTTTTCTTTCTTTCACTTTGTTGGTTCCTTAATTTGTTTCTTTCTTTCACTTACGTAGTTCCTATTTCACTTTCCTTTCTTTCTTTCTTTCTTTCTTTTTCAAATCTCTCACCATATTGTTATCTTGTTTCTAGTTTTAAACAAACGGCTCATGTATCCAATCGTAAATAGACATTGTTTACAGGGTTTACCGCTAAACATCACAGCTTCTCTGAAAAGCAAGAAAAAAAAAGCAATCAATCAAACAAACAAACAAACAAACAAACAAACAAACCCTCCCCAAAAAACAACCGAACATGTAAACAAAAAAAAGAACCCCACAAAACTAACCACGAACAGAAACAAACAAAAAAAAAAAAACAAACAAAAAAAAACAATCAATCAAACAAACGAACAAAGCTAAAAATCCCCCCTCCCCCAAAAAACAAAAAACACAAAAACACACACACACAAAAAAACACAAACAAACAAAAAACACAAGCAAAACAATAAATAAAAACAAAAACAAAGAGAAAACAAAAACTAGCATCCAATCTTTTTCTTTCTAATTAATTACGATATAAATGATTGGACAATTAGTCATTGATTAATTCAAGGGCATCTCAACCCGTCTAGGGTCATTTTATGCCGAATGGTTAGGGAATTACATTCATTGTATGTCCATATCTACATTTTCTGTGTAGTTGTTTCTTAAGACTTTTTATTTGGTTCTTAGTCCTGTCGATTACGAATAATTTTCAAACAAATCTATTTAACCCACAGAGGAGACCTTCACTGGTACTACCATTCCGGGTCAGAGTGGACCTGGGAGTAATGGCAATGAAGGAGTATTCTACACTTTGCAAGCCTCACCATCAGTCGCAGTTTAGCGCCATTCCCATGACACATCATTTTGTGTGGGGGTTTTCGGGTCTTACCCCATCGGCTGGGAATACTAAGTAGTCTGAGCCTCACCGACAGAGCTGGTGTTAGCGTGAAAGTGAGACCTAATCAGCCTAGTCTAGGATTTGAACTCTGTTCGTCCAGTCCATTTCCCACGTCGATAACCATTGCGCCACGCATGACTCTTTCCCCCAGATATAAAAGGTCGTCATAATTGGAGTAATTTTCTCGTCACACCTTGCGTTCACAGTTTTTGAAATGGCCTTGTTATCAGGCAGTTTACGTTTAGGAACCGCATAACTCTCCTGAAGAGAGAGAGAGAGCGAGAGAGAGAGAGAGAGCGAGAGAGAGATATTAAGTAGGTTGTTGGGGCTTAGGGTCAGGCGGTCTCTAGTTAGTGCATAACTCTTATAGACTTCTCGGAGGTCTGCTTTTGTCGAAAATGGCGCTAAATTACGACATAGCTTTAGGATAACGGAGAATAGTTGACATTTGACAGGGGATCAAAACGTACAGAATGATATTTGCTTTTCTTTCTTTCTTTCTTTCTTTTCACTTGAATTTCATTTTAACCATGAAATCTATTTCGTTTTTTCTTTCATTTCCTCCTTCTTTTTTTCATCATCTTTTTTCCTATCTTTTTTATTTTTACATTCTTCAAAAATTTCTTTTATGTATATTATCTTTTTCATTTTTCATCTTTTTCTTTCTTTCTTTCTTTCTTTCTTTCTTTCTTTCTTTCTTCAACAAGTAAGTCCTTTCTTTCTTTCTTTCTTCAACAAGTTCTTTCTTTCTTTCTTTCTTTCTTTCTTTCTTTCTTCAACAAGTTCTTTCTTTCTTTCTTTCTTTCTTTCTTTCTTTCTTTCTTTCTTTCTTTCACAAGGTCTTTCTTTCTTTCTTTCTTTCTTTCTTTCTTTCACATATCTTTTCTTTTTCATTTCTTTCTAATTTTTTTTAATAACATTTCTTTCCCTTTTCAAAAACTCTTTCCATTCTATTTTTCTTTTTATTCAATCTGTTTCTTTCTTTTTTTTTTTTTTTTTCAATTTTTACCTTCATTCTTTTTCACGTATAATAGATTGCGTATGCATGAGTGAGAGAGAGAGAGAGAGAGAGAGAGAGAGAGAGAGAGAATGTGAAAGAAGAGTCAAATTGGAGAAAATAAAAGGCGAACCCTACTTTCTTTCCACCTAACATCATTATATCGTCGTGCCATCAGCACGGATATCCCTAACCCTCTCTCGCCACCCCTCCCTATCGGCAGGTCCCCTGGGCTACTCCCCGTATCCACACAGAGCTGTTGTATGTAGGTTCGAGCTGGCCGCCCTGCTTTTGCTCGGCTATGTGAAGGGGTCCATAGGAGTACATCACTTATGAGCTCGTCCCTTTCTTTTCCAGCAGTGTCCTGCATGTCTGGTTCGTCTAACTTGGATAGTTTTTGTGATGGGTGATTGGTGGCCGTACAGCTGCTGCTTTGTGGGGTGTTGCCTCCAGTACCTGTTCAATATTGCTCACAGCATTCTAGTGTTGTTGCCGTCAAACTTTTTCACCAGCCGCTTAGTTTGCGTGCATGTAGTGCATCTATATAGTAGTACTGGCACGATCGCTGCTTGGAAGAAACTGCGTTTCATTTCCACCGATAATATACGACATTAACAAGAATTGCTGACAATTTTCAAATATTTTTTCTTGAAATATATAACATAAGTACTAGATAAGTATTTATTTTTAGGCTTCGTTTGGTTTGGTTTTATGGCATAACAACCATTGTAGGTTATTTAATACCAAATTCTGTTTATACATATATATTAGATATATATGATTTGTAAACAAGCCTAAGCTCATTTTTTTGCACATAGTTAAATGATTTCACTTATTTCTATCTAATACGAATACACAGTTAAATGTAAAACAGTTCTATTTCAAACTATTCAGTTTAGGATAAGTACACAGTTTCATGTTTACATAGTCAATTGTTTAAATACAGCTTTCTGTTTACACACAGTTAAATGTAAAAACATTTCTATTTCTAACAATTCAGTTTAGCATGCCAACAAAGTTAAATGGTTCCAAGTATTGCTATGTATAACAAACAATTCAATTAAACATCAGTCATTTGTTTACACATAGTTTAATTATCAAACAGTTCTGTTTCAAACAATTCAGTTTAGCATAAGTACACAGTTTGGTTTCTTTTGTTTAACATCAATCATTTGTTTGCCCACATTTATATAGCTTTAAATGATATGTAAGAGATTATTTTGTCGGCAATTTCATTTTTAAATGAGTCAGAACTAATTTGTTTGCTGTTATATAGTTGTGGAATAATCTTTTTATATTATCATTTTTCGTTGTTTATATCTTATCATTCAGTTTAGTTAGGCTTAGAACTATTCGGCTTAGTGCATGTGCAGGTGCACACGTTGAACGCAGGTGTTCACGCTCGTGCGCGGAGGATGTGACAATGACAAATGTCATAATAAAACCCCCAGACAGGAAATAGGACTGGGATGTGAATGACGTCATGCCCGGAAGCGATGGGCTGAGAATTTTGTTGATTTTTGAAAAAAGCAGTTAGTTGAGATCTGACGCTGGGCGAGGCTAGTTGAGATTTGAAGCTGGACGAGACGAGTCCAGTTTGTGGCCTACGGGATGCACAGCGCGTTTGTTGGGTCAGATGGAACAGTCAGCATAGTAAAAATTGTCTCTCTCTCTCTCTCTCTCTCTCTCTCTCTCCTCGTGTCGAAAGACTAAACTCAAGAAGTCAATAAACGTTTCGTACCTGAACTAAAGAAAGTCGTCAGTGTTTCGGGATTCCGATGCATATGAACATTTTACGTATCCGTATATTTCACCTATTCGTATCATAGCAATATTACATTTGCGCTCTAGTATTGTTTTTATTTCTACACAGTGTTAAATAGTTACATTTATTGCTATCAAACACTTACGATTCTAACCAACATTACTCATTTATTTACTCTCATTTTGTTGGGTTTGGTTTCTTTGTTTAATGGCATATCAACTTTTGTAGGTTATTTACTGCCAAAGCCATTCTCCTGGAAGAACAGTAGTGGTACTATTTAACCCATTGCTGGGAGGATAAGGGGGTTCATAACTTTCCCAAGGGTATTTGTCCGAAAGTGATTGTGACATATCAAGGTTTGGTTTGGTTTCTTTGTTTAATGGCGTATCAACTCTTTTTTAGGTTATTTAATGCCAAAGCCATTCTCCTAGACGAACAGTAGTGGTACTACGTAACCCATAGATGGGAGGATAAGGGGGTTCATACCTTTCCCAAGGGTATTAGTCTAAAAGTGATTGTGACATATCAAGGTTTGGTTTGGTTTCTTTGTTTAATGGCATATCAACTCTTTTTTAGGTTATTTAATGCCAAAGCCATTCTCCTAGACGAACATTAGTGGTACTATTTAACCCATAGCTGGGAGGATAAGGGGGTTCATACCTTTCCCAAGGGTATTTGCCTGAAAGTGAACGTAATAGCACGACTGGAGTACGAACTCGCGTACTACGATTCCGCAGTCCATCGCTTTAACCATTACACCACGAGGACACCCCCTCATTTACTCTCAGTTAAATGGTTCCAAGTATTGCTATATACCACTAACAATTAAACATCTATCATTTGTTTACATGATCAAATCGTTCAATTCAATTCAGCATAAGTCATTTGTTTGAATACAGTTTCACTGTCAAACAGTTCTATTCGACCCATAGATTGGACATTATCAGGTACTTCCACTCCAGGTCAGAGTTAACCTGGGAGTGATGGTAATGAAAGGGTACTCCAAATTCTTCAAAGATTCAGCATTACTGGAGCCTCACCATCAAATTGTTTAATGTCTTAAACAGGACATTCGTTTGGTGGAGGGGTAATATCCCTCTACAGAGACGCAGTCGGTGTATTCAACAGCCCCTGCCGACTGGTCTAACTTATTTTTAATTTCATGATTTGAAATTATATGTATTAGAAAAAACATGTTCATTCGAAAAGAAGAGAGAAAGAGAGAGGGGGAAAGAGAGAGAGAGAGAGAGAGAGAGAGAGAGAGAGAGGGAGTGTAATATTGTCTTGACTGTGCTAAATATGTTCTGATTATAGAACAACGGAATTTGAGAAGGAATGACAAACCCATGACTTATGTGCCAAAAATAACACATTTTATGACTAGATATGACGTATTTAAATCCCAGTGATTTTTGGTAATTAGTTTATAACTGAATAGTGAGTGCGATCCTCACTGGGTGCCCTATACTTGCAGCTTCGTGTCAAATCTATCCGTTGTTTATTATCTTACTCCTTATCATTTTTTTTTTATATCAGCTCCACCTGGTGGTTTTATTCTTAAACCAGAATGACAGCAAATCTCCTCAAGTTTTCAGGACTCAACTAAGTATTCAAGCTGATTCAAAGGATATCGATTTTTTTCTCTGATCACAAATTCTCCCAGTTTCTTTTCCAGGCCCTTCCGGGCCGTTCCAAGCTTTTTTCAACTCTTTGGCAAGATCTGAGTTTTTGTTTATCTGTTTGCTTTCTTTTATTTTTAATCCACTAGTCTACTGGAACGGTAAAAAAGTTCTTGTTAATTAAGACCAGGTCCAATCTTGTGAATCAACACTAGGTCCAATATTCTAGTCGTGATTGGCCGATCTGTGTGCATTTTAAAGTTCCAGAGAATCTTATACGTCTAATTTTCTTGGAGAGATTTTGGTTTGTGCATTTATATTTTCTCAGTATGTCATTGTCATCTCCCATTCTGACATAATTAATTTCTGGTATTCTAGCAATCTGCCAAAGTAGCTTAGAATTTCGGAACGACACACGCATCCCTTGCCATGAAATTGATTAAACACTGAAGGAGATTTCGATTGGCTGCCCCAAATTTCAGAATTCATTGCTTCTCTTTGTCTGTAATTTAATTCCAATAATTAACATTTTGGCAAAATCCAAAATTCTAAATAGCATATAATGATGAGGCTCCAGTTTCGGAGCCCTAGGCAATGTGGAGCCACTTCCTTATTGTCATTACTTCCAAAACAATTTTGATCCGGTGTGGTAGGGCCCCAACTAAGGGTCAAATAGATTCATTTGACAATCATTTATATCGTATAAAATACATGAAACAATGTAATTGAGGACAAATTATTTGTATTAAGAATTGTTATTTGAAGCTAGAATTGTTTACTAAGGTTTATCATTACTTACTTGAAACCATATTACTAAAAAGAAAGAAGATTGATTGTTGGGTTTTATGGCATATCAACCATTGTAGGTTATTTAATGCCAAATCCTCTTTATACATATATATTAAATATATATGATTTGGTTGGGTTGGATTTTATGGCATATCAACCATTGTAGGTTATTTAATGCCAAATCCTCTTTATACATATATATTGAATACATATGATTTGGTTGGGTTGGGTTTTATGGCATTTCAACCATTGTAGGTTATTTAATGCTAAATCCTCTTTATACATATATATTAAATATATATGATTTGGTTGGGTTGGATCTTATGGCATATCAAACCTGGTAGGTTATTTAATGCTAAATCCTCTTTATACATATATATTGAATATATATGATTTGGTTTGGTTGGGTCTTATGGCATATCAACCCTTGTAGGTTATTTAATGCCAAATCCTCTTTATACATATATATGAAATATATATGACTTGTAAAAACATTTAGTTGATTTTACTTTTAAATCAGTCTGAGCTCATATTTTTGCATTCATTTTAACAATTTCATATCCAGCTATGTAACAGTAACAATTCAACATATACTAGTACACATTTGAATATATATATACATATATATATATATATATATATATATATATATATATATATATATATATATATGTTTTGTAAGAGTCGAGTTTGTTGGTAATTTTATTTTCAAATTAATTTAAACAAGATTTGCTGTCATTTCTACACAGAAAAATAATTTCAATTATTACTATGTAATATAATCGCGGAGGGATTTTTTTTTATATTATCATTTTTCGTTTTATATATCTTGCCTTTCGGTTTAGTTAGGCTGAGAACCTTTCGGCTTAGAGCATAGGTTAGGTAGGTGCACACATTGAGTGCAGGTGTTCATGCGCTCGCGGAGTGGATGTGACAGAGATGTCACAAGAAAAAACCCCAGAGAGGAAATAAGACCGGGGACGTGAATGACGTCATGCCAGGAAGCGACGAGCTGAGGATTTTGGGATTTTAAAAAAAAAAGTTAGTTGAGATTCGAGTCTAGGGGAAGGTTGTCGGTTTTTGGGGTCGACGAAATGTGTCGAATGTTTGATGAAGAAATTGTGTCTCTCTCCTTATATCGAAAAACCTTAAACTCAAAAAGGTAATTGTCTTTAGTTGGAATCATTTTGAGATGAGGCTTCTTAATCTGAGAATTAATTTTTATTCATAGCGGACTTTTTGTCCTCATCTTGGTAGGTTTTTTTTGTGTTGTTTCTTTTTTCACTACGTTTCGGCCAAATTTCACCTCTGGCCTTCTTCAGCATGGACTATGGAAGACCAGATAAGGATTTATATGACCAAAAAATCCATCCTTCGGGGCCCGTGGCGCAGCGGAGAGAGGCGTTGAGTCTCTATGGTTCCAGGTGAGCATTGTCAGAAGATAGCAGTTTCAAATCCTATCCAAGCCGGCCAGAGGTTTACTTGGTCAAAAAACGTGGTGCAATAGACAACAACTATGGAAGACAGTAATTACTGGGGATACGGTTACAAGACTCATCATTCCTATCCGAGGTCGCGGTAAATCACCTGAAGAAGGCCAGAGGTGAAATTTGGCCGAAACGTAGTGAAAGAAGAAACAACACAAAAAAAAAAACCTACCAAGATGAGGACAAAAAGTCCGCTATAAATAAAAATTAATTCTCAAAAAGGTAAATAAAGGTTTCGTTCCTGAACCAATTTCGTGTTTTTCGGATTCCTATACGCGTATGAACTTTGTGAACGTTTTCCGTATGAATATGTCTATTTCACGTACTCATATCTTGGTCGTATATTTTTGGACTGATATATTACAATTATCAAACACTAATTCTATTCAGTATCAATCATTTGTTTGCACTCGGTGAAGTAGTTAAAGTCTTGCTATTTAACACTTTTTATTCTGTTCAGCGTTAATCATTGATTTGCTCACAGTCAATCAGTTCCAATCACCTTTTTTTATCCTATTTACCAACCCCTCCGCTCGGGTAGGATATGACACAAGGTCAATTTTTAAGCGGAGTTTAACAGGTTTGAATTCAGAGTTTTCCTTCTTCTAGACTAGTTGCCTAACCAAGGCTGAAGAACCTAGTCTGTCCTACTATTCACCCATAGTTGGCGGGAGAATAATTGGATTCATACCTTTCCCAAGGGTATTAGTGCTATGTGAAATGCAATCAGTTTCGTCCAGGATTTGAACTCGTGTCGCCGTGTTCATTTCCTACGACGATAACCATTACACCACAGGCACCTTTTTTATACTTATAATTCAATTCAGACACATAGTTTAGAGTTTAAGTATTGTTATTTAGCACAACTGATTCCAATTCGTATTCATCAATCGTTTAAATTGTTCGAAGTTACACAAGAATGCTGCAAGCAATATTGAACAAGACCTGGAAGCAACACCCCACAAAGCAGTGGCTATACAGCCACCTAACACCCATTACGAAAACTATCCAAGTTAGACGAACCAGACATGCAGGACACTGCTGGAGAAGTTGGGACGAGCTCATAAGTGATGTACTCCTATGGATCCCTTCACATGGCTGTGCAAAAGCAGGGCGGCCACCTCGAACCTACATACAGCAGCTCAGTAAGGATACGGGATATGGCCCTGGGGACCTGCCGGAAGCGATGAATGATAGGGAGGGGTGGCGAGAGAGGGTTAGGGATATCCGCGCTGATGGCACGGCAAGATGATGATGATGATTGCAATGTATCACGAACAATTCAATTAAACATGCCACTTTTTTTAACACACGATTAAATGATCAAACTTTTCTATTTCTAGCAATTCAATTTAGCATAAGTCATTTGTTTGCACGCAGTTTAAATGTCAGTGTCATTTGATCCATATATAGAACCATATCAGGTGCTACTACTCCGGGTCAGAGTTGATGATGGAAAAAAAAGGCAATGAAGAGGTACTCAGCATTTCCCAAAGCTCCAGGATTACTGAAGCCTCACTATTAGATGATTTAGTTTCATATCAGGATATTCGTTTTTGGTAGGTAGTTGTAGGTGGAAGAAGACTGACTTCGACTTTAAATAACCCAGCTAGAGTTGACATACCATAAAACTAACCAAGCAATTAACTAAACAAAGAGACTGGAAGTAGTAATCATTTTTAATAGCAATTTTTGTTATATATATATATATATATATAAGTAAAGTTGGTGGTCGTTGTCGAGGGTGACCTGAAGGCTCCCTTTTCATTAACTACTACACCGAGGTGTAGGGGAGGGCGCTTCTCCTTCCCCAGGATTGCTCCACTTTACACTTGATACGTACCTTATAATGCTGAGTTTTAAGCAAGTACCATTTTTAAAGTCTTTGGTATGACCCGACCTGCGCTTGAACATTGGTCTCCTGGACCATTGACGAACACTCTACTCACGTGGTCAATGAGCCGTATATATATATATATATATATATATATATATATATATATATTATAATTTCATTGTTTGAAATTGCTTTATAAGAAAAAAATTATTTTCATCTCGCACATATATTTGTTTTGAGTCTATTCAAAAAGACAGAAAATAAAACAGAGTGCTTCAGACTTGAACAGAGGTCTGTCATCAAATTTTTGGTGGTTAAGAAGTGCAAATCATGTAAAATTTATAGAAGAATGTGTGATGGGTGTGGAGAATCATGTCTTAGTCAAAAAATATGTTCACAAAAGGATTAAATATGGGATTGCCTCAACTAGCCTGAGTCGAAAAGTCTATAGAAATGGAGCAGACTAAACTCTTCGGCAAGGAAAAATTTCCTGGCACAGCACTCAGTAAAGCAGGAAATGCTGATAGTCGTCTGAGACATAAGAAGACCCATGACTATTGATTTCCTTGAGAAAGATGCGACTCTAAACAGTACTTCCTTTTGCCAACTCCTTCGGCAATATTTCACATTATTTATTGAATTACCCTCGTATATTTACTGTATTGTCGATACATGTGATGAGTCCCTACGGTGTAGTGGTTAACGTGCTGGACTGGGATTTCGTAGTAAGCGAGTTCGAACTCTAGTCACACTAATACGCTCATTTTCGAACAAATACCACGGATGCAACGGGTGATGTAATTGGTTGGTTGTTTTGTTTTACGGCTTATCAACCCTTTTTCAGTCATTAAGGGTTTTCGGACAATTGTCTTCATCTTTATTGTTATTTCCCCAACGTTTCGGCCGATATGTCTTCCGGCCTTCTTCAGGTGTTTGTTGAACTCAGGAACCAACACGAAACTTCGAACAACGTCCTTTATTGAATCCACGGTGGTTGCCTGTTCTGATTCTGTTAGCCATAACCGGGTACAAGTATTAAGTATTCCTATATTGTTACTCGCCTGCAGTCAGGATTGAACCTGCAACCTTCAGATGATTGTCTCCTTAGAAGCTTAGGGAACCAATGCATATAACCGTTACGCTATGTGTCCTGCTGGACCCTTAATGATAATAATCATCAAGCTTCGTCTCAGAAATTTATACAACTAGTATCAACCCTTTATCGGCCATTTAGCACTGAGTTAAGTTTCAAACAATTCAGTTTAGTACAAGAATAGTTTTTGTTTACAAACAGTTAAATGTCAAAACTGTTCTATTCGAAACAATTCCGTTTAGCATAAGTACACAGTTTATTTATATTTGATCCATAGATAGGACCCTCTCAGGTGCTACCCTTCCGGGCCAAAATGGGCCTGGGAGCGATGGAAATGAAGGGGTACCCTGCATTCCCCAAAGCTCCAGCATTACTGGAGCCTCATCATTAGATCGTTTAGTGTCATACCTGGACACTCGTTTGGACAGTCTTACTCCTCTGCAGAGAAGCAGTCGGTTTATTCTACAGCTCCAGCCGACTGGGGTATCGGGTGGTGTAATGGTTAGCAAGCTAGATTAACAAATCTTCACGAATGAGTTCGAGTCTCATAGGATGCTCTCTTCATGTGACCTCGTGAAAGGTATGAACTCTTGTGAAAAGGTATAAATCAAATCAATTCCACCCCAGTTGTGAGTTAAATAGTACCACTACTATTCTTCTACAAGAATGGCTTTGGGATGAAATAACCCGCGAAAGTTCCTATGCCATTAAACAAAGAATCCAAACGTTATACGTATCTATCAACCCTTAACAGGATGTGGCATAAGGTCAATTTTTAAGCGGAGCTTAACAAACTTGAATACCGTTTTCCTTCTATTTGACTGGTTACCATATCAAGATTAAAGATCCCAGTCTGCCCTAGTATTTACTCATAGCTTGAGGAAGAATAGCTGGATCCATGCCTTTCCCAAGAGTATTATGCTATATAAAATGTAAACAGCCGCGCCCAGGATTTGAACTCGTGTCGCCGAGTCGATTTCCTACGACGATAACCTTACACCACAAGCGCCTCTACCAAACTTGGCTTGAAAACACCTTTAAAACGTATTTACATCTTAAAGAAGTAATTTTTTGATAACTGTTTTTACAAGAATTAATGGAAGTTTAGGTATGTCTCAGCTCATACAGGGAACAAAATGGTGTATCGAATGTGAAATGTTGGCCACCCTCAGATTAAAACACCCACGTAATAATCTTGATCCTAACCTCGAACCATCGAGCTACGCTTTTAAGGAGCGAATCATATGTAATAGTTCAGACGATATCATTCTTGCACGTACGGTAAGATAACGGGTTTTCAACCAGAAACATTAGAACCTCAGTTCAATGCTTTTACAACCGACCTGAACTCAAAAGATCGCGCTAAATAAGGGGTTGTCACACATTATATGCGTCAACTTTTTTTATGTCCGAGTTCAGATTTGGCATACAAACCTTGTATTCAATATATATATATATATATATATATATATATATATATATAAGTAGTAAATAAAGTTGGCGACCTTCATCAAGGATGACCCAAAGGCTCCCTTTTCAATAGTTACTACACCGAGGTGTAGGGAAGGGCGCTACTCCATTCCCTGAAGTGCTCCACTTTACCCTTGATCCTAACCTTATAATGCTGAATGTTAAGCAAGTCGGCATTAAATACTATTTATAATGTCTTTGTGATGACTCGACCTGGGATTGAACTTCGGTCTTCACTTTCGGTCCAATACCTCTTAGTTCTCAGTCTAGACGACTGGAGGCTGAAGAATACACTAACTGCTTGTCTCCAGATTGATGATCCCCTCCCCTACCAGTGTCCTGCCGCATCTGATGATGAGGCTTCAGTCCTGGAGCTTTGGTGAATGTGCAGTACTCCTTCATTGCCATTACTCTCAGGTCCAGTCTGACCTATAGGGATAGTACCTGTTAGGGTCCCATCTGTGGATCAAATTGAACCTTTTAACCATTTGAATGTGTTCAAATAAATGACTGATGTTAAATTGAAATGATAAATGTTAAATAGCAATACTTAAAACCATTTAAACGTGGGAAGACAAATTAAATCTTGCTCATTAAAAAAGTTACCCATAAACTATTTGTTTACAAATCATATACGTGGTGCGTTCGATAAGTTTCCAGACTTTTTGTTCAGGCATTTAGAATTGTCGTAGACTCTTGAAAATTCACTATGTTATTGCTATACATCTTATGAGATGACTGACCAACTTTTATGATTTCAGGTTCAAATGAACAGCTACAGCAGCAATTGGAATACACCCTACTAAAGCCCGATTGTCACAGCTGGTGAATTTCAAAAATGCAATCTGGACGTGATGACACTTTAGAAGAACGATATGCAATACAATTCTGTTTTAAAAATGCCACAAAAACGTATGGAATACTTCAGACTGCTTTTGGAGCATCTTGCATGAATAGAGCATCAGTTTTTGAGTGGCATAAGAGATTCAAGGAAGGCAGGGAGTCTGTGAGGGATGATGAGCGGTGTGGGAGGAGTTAGGAAGTCAATACACCAGAGTAGATTAGCCAAAGGGTTAGGCTTAGGGTTACTATGTTGAGGTTTTAAGGGAGTTCAGAAAGCGATTCCTAGGGAAGATGCCAGCACTCTTCAAATCGGGTCAGTGGCATTTCCACTAGGACAATACACTCGTTCACAACTCCAGACCTTGCTCTCTGTGACTTTTGGTTATTCCCTAAGCTCAGAGGCTGTTGTTATGAGACAATTGAGGAGATGAAAGAGGCTGTGACGAAGGTCATTGACACGCTCACACAAGAGGACTTCGATGGGGCCTTCCAGAAGTTGTTGGAACGGTAGAACAAGTGCATTGCAGCCGGAGGAGATTACTTCGAAGGAGACTAGAGTTTCATGTGTGTACTATCAATAAAAGTGCCCATACGAAAAAAAGTCTGGAAACTTATCGTATGCATCTCGTATATACTAGAAATGATGACGATTTAGAAGGTCTACGAAGAACTGTAAAATCATTTAGTGACGACATTGGGATGCAGTTTGGTCGGGGAAAATGTGCGAAAATCACATTTACGAAAAGCTCGCTCGAAAAATTTTAAAACGCCACTAGGTATAAACACAGAAATTAGCTGTGTTTAAAGGGTAATAAAACCTATAAATATCTTGGAATTAATGAAGTGAATGGTATCAATCACACCATATATAAAGAAAAAAATAAGAACAGAATTTTATGGGAGAATAAGAGCCATATTTAGAAGAGAATTAAGCGCGAAAGATGAAGTTATAGCAATTAACACCCTGGCAATGACATTTAGTTTTAATATAATAAACTGGAAGTTAGCTGAAATTAAAAAAAATATGGATACCTATGTTAGGAAAAAAAAACTGACACAGAATGCATTACTTAAGAGCAGCAATATAACGTCTCTACAGCAAGAGAAAAAAATGGCGGAAGAGTTTGTATCCAACTAGAATTGACCTACAAAATAACCATTATAGGCTTAAAGAAATACTTAGACACTACAACAGATTGGAGGTTGCAGTTAGTAAACATACATGCGAAGCAACAAAAAAAAAAAAATCACTGAGTAAAGAAAGCAATAAATTTGCAGAACAACTCGACATCAAAAGAAATATACATTAAAGATCAAGCAATAGTTGGTGACCGAAGTCGAGGGCGACCAGAAGGCTCCCTTTTCAATAGCTACTACAACGAGGTGTAGGGAAGGGCGCTACTCCTTTCCCTGGATTGCTTCACTTCGGTACGTGCCTTATATTGCTGAGTGTTAAGCAAGGAGGTATCAAGTCCCATTTTTTAAAAAAGTCTTTGGTATGACGCGACCTGGGATTGAAGCAAGGTCTCCCAGACCATTGGCGAACACTCTACCCAATAGACTAATGACAAAAATATAAAGAAAGAAGATGGAACAAAAGATAGAAAAATGAAGAGTTATAGACCAGGTATAGTGGTTTAGAACAATAAAGAAACATGTTTTCTAATTGGTATATCAGTGCCAACAGAAAATGACATATTAATCAAAGAATAGAACAAGATTAGTAAATACAAAGAACTAGAAATAAAACTACCAGTAATGCCAGTAATAGCGGGAGCACTGGGTATAATCAAGAAAGGGACAGATAAACACATTAGCAAGACACCAAGTGGTCGCAGCAACTAGAAATAAAAATTTAAAAAATGTGGCACCTTAAAACTACCAGTAATGCCAGTAATAGCGGGAGCACTGGGTATAATCAAGAAAGGGACAGATAAACACATTAGCAAAACACCAAGTGGTCGCAGCAACTAGAAATAAAAATTTAAAAAATGTGGCACCTTAAAACTACCAGTAATGCCAGTAATAGCAGGAGCACTGGGTATAATCAAGAAAGGGACAGATAAACACATTAGCAAGACACCAAGTGGTCGCAGCCTATATGAACTGACAATAATTGCACTTGGAGAAACTTCCAATTTCCTCAGGAGAGTACTATCAATAAGACTGAAAAATATCAACCGAAAAAGGTAGAAAAATATAAATACACATGGTACATATAATCACTACCTTCCCTCCGGCTAGATCTTGGGTAAAGACCCAGAGAAGGATTGTAAAAACCGAAAGTAAAAAAATCAAAATTTGATAATAATAATAATAATAATAATAATTATAATAGTGACGGTGATACCAATTGTAATAGGCGCACCTGGAACGGTTCCCAAAGGCTTGATAAAGGGACTGGATGAATTGGAAATTAGAGGTCGAGTCGAGACCATCCAAACTACAGCATTGTTGAGATCGGCCAGAAAACAGAAAAGCGTTCTGGAGATCTGAAGAGACTTGTTGTCATTCAAACTCCAGTAAAAGACCATCAGCTAAGGTTATTGTGAAAAAACTGGCAAAGAGAATAATAAACAATTATAGCATCAAATAACTCTTATTAATATGAATAATTCGCCCCGTAATATGGTATCAGGTATTCCTATCAAATACAAATAATTTTCAAATAGATTTATCAAACCCATAGATGGGACCTTCGCAGGAAGTAACACTACTTCGAATAGACCTAGAAGTAATAGCAATGAAAAGGTTCTCCATACTCCCCCAATCGCTGGAACAGGAACCTCACCACCGGATGCCGTTTAGTCTCATACCTAGGGGACATTAATAATGCTGAAATTTTTATTTTCCGTTTGTACTAGTTTTTTGAACTTTTGTATCCCTATTATGTCTGATCCTCACTCGGTGTTCCTTTTTTGTGGCCTTGAGCCAGAGTAGCTCCTATAGCCAACACTTAATATTTGGTGTTCTATCCTTACTAGTCATATACGAGACTAAGCCCGTGGTGTAATTGTTATCGTCGTAGGAAATGAACACGGCGACACGAGTTCAAATCCTGGACGAGGCTGGTTGCATTTCCCATAGCACTAATACCCTTGGGAAAGGTATGAATCCAATTATTCTCCCTCCAGCTATGGGTAAATAGTAGGACAGTTGGGTTCTTCAACCTTGGTGAGGCAACTAGTCTAGGAGAAGGAAAACTCTGACTTCAAACCTGTTAAACTCCGCTTAAAAATTGACCTTGTGTCATATCCTGCCCGAGCGGAGGGGTTGGTAAATATACATATACGAGACTAAGCCATCCTCAGTAATTCTATTCATCCAGTAAAGAGAATTACTCAATGAACCTCACTGGGTGCTCCTATATTTTTGCCATGTGTCAGACAAGGCCAAGTTAATGAATGGAACAATCGTGCCGAAGAACTGATCAACTTCAACTGGTATATCATCAATTTAGGGTTGTTCAGTGAGTTAGATTGTGCCATTAGTGCTCACAATTTAATTGCAACTAAAAAAGTCATGATAAGTATTTTCCCTGACTTTCTATGACTATGCACAATTTCTAAAGCTGAATCATATATTTCTTCATGAAAGAATGAATCTGGTTTTGTCTTCGTAAAAAGGGATCAGTTTCCCTTCCCATTAAAAATTTGGGAATTCATGCGTTTCATTCATAAGAAATATTGGAAAGTGTAGAATTATTCATCGCACGTTTTTTTTTTTTTGTTTCGTTCCGTTTCGTTTTGTCGTGAAAACGTGAGGCCTTTATATTATTTAATAGGATTTTGCACAAAGCAACGATTTATCTCGACCAATTTAAAAAAAAAAAATGTTTTCATGCAATGAATTTTATACTGAGAAACATTTACTAATACGGCAAGTCACGTTCGGAGATTTTTTAGCTTCGTGTTTAACGTGTTGGGCTGCGACATCGCAGTGAGTTCGAGCTTCAGGCAAACTATTTCGTTCTCTTTCAGACTAATACCCTCAAGGACAGGTATGAACTCCCTTATCACCCTCCTAGGATTGAATAGTATCACTTCTGTTGTTCTTATACAAGAATGACTTTGGCATAAAATAAGCCACGAAGGTTGCTATACCATTAAAAGAAAATCTTAGTCACAAAAACCGCGCTAAAATGCATAAGCAAAGTTTTATCTAATTTTCTGATTCTTCTGATTATTTTTTCTCAACTGAACGATTTCGTGACGCTGGTTTTGCTGTGGAAACCATGAATCTAAATGGGAACTTTTCAATATCCTCCTCCTCATCATCATCATCCTCATTAAGGGGTACCGACTGCGCAGATTCACCTGATTCTCTCTCACCATACATCCCTATAAGCGTTTGCTTTTGGCAAGTCCTCTAAGCTTAGAGCAGATGAATGTCCATCTAGCTTTAGCGAATTTCTGTTGTATTTCTATAGAATTTTTTGACCAAGTTATTTGTTTACGGGAAATATTTCTAAATCAAATTCCAATTTGCCTTCCTATTCTTGTTTTTATCGCCCAATTAAACGCACCCAAACACACACACACACACACACACACACACACACACACACATACATATATATATTTATATTCAAGCCAGTTTTGTTAAATACGATGGAACATTGTTTATTATTTTTCAAGACTCATATATATATATATATATATAGCAATCAACTATTATTGATTACTTAGAGAAAAAAGCGATAAAGGAAAGAAAAAACCGACACATACACACGCAATCACTAAGGGAGGAAGATTAGTAGTCAGCTATATTTTATGACATGTCAACTATCTTTGATCATTTAGGGGGAAGAAGAGTAATAAAGAAAACAAAAACAAAACAAAAAAGCAAAAAAAAAAAAAACGAAAATATATATACACACGCATAGATACGAGCGCCCATGTAGACATACAGACACACAGAACACACTTTTGTAAAAAGAAAAAGAAGAGAAAAAAAGAAGAGAGAAACAAAAAGAGGGTTGAAAATTTGTCACGGACATTTAACTCGAACTGAAAATTCGCAGACATATATCCTGGAATTAAAAAGAATCACAACCTTATCAAAACAGTCACCACTAGATAAATAAAAGGGAAGACAAGAACAAACCGTCTTACTTCTCGAAGACGACGTAAACCGCCAGAAACACGCGTTGAAGAAAAATCGATAAATTAAAAAAACTCCTCTTGTGGAACTGTTCATTTTGAAGTATATATATATATATATATATATAATCAAGGCGTGCCTGCAGCACAGCATTCTTTGACTCTCTCCAGACATCTGTCCTTATCAGTCATCGCAAGCCCTCTCGGCGCCATTAGGTATCCACACAGAGCTCATGAATATCCACATAGAAAATCTTTATTGTACATTTATTGAATATTTTGACCAAATCATTTGTTGGGGAAAATCCTTCTCCGTCAAATTCTATTTTGTTTCCCTACTTTTCCTCTTACCGCTCTCTCTCTCTCTATATATATATATATATGTGTGTGTGTGTGTGTGTGTGTGTGTGTGCATCATCAGAGTCTGCTAACAGCAAGGATTCCTTTGACTTCTCCCGAGCTATTCCTCCCTATCGGCCATCGATCTTGTTTATTCTTCTAGGCGGCATCCAGTGTCCGCGGAGAGCTGGTTAATCTAAGTTTTTGGAGGTTAGCCAACTCTGATGTATCCATGTGGAAGAGTCGATTGAAGAACGTCGCTTATGAATTGGTTCCCGCTTTGCCCGTTAAGTGTTTTATGTCCAAAATCCAAATTACAAGCTAAACCAGGTCATAAATATCTCGCTCAATGGCAATCAGTACAATTGCTACTGAAATTGTCTTAACTGCCTGAATAAGCATCTGGTCGTTTGTTTACGAATTACTTAACCGGTTATTTTTCTTTTAGATGAGATTTTAGTTCGAGCATCTGTTAGAACGAAATTGTAAATAAACATCCTAAGGTGATTCGTCAGTGTGGATGTGTGGATGTATCTTTATAACCCTTCCTCATGAGCAGGGCGTGACGCTAGGTCAATTTTTAAACAGAGGACAGCTGGTTTAAATTCATAATTTTTCTTCTCTAAGACTACATGCCTTACTATTAGGATGTGTCAAAAGTTTTACAATATTTTCTTAACATAAGGTACAATTCGGTAGCTCTTTTGTCAAGGTCGTGAAGGTGGGTGATGACTCACATTGGATATTGAGATTTCAACCACACCGTGGGGAATTCGACGAAATTGCCTTGGTTGATAATTTCCATTGTTCTTACCTTGCGTTGTCCTGGTGAAACCTAACAACAACTGACCTTCGAAAAGGCAAGGTCATCATACATAAGTTTGTGTGCTGCGTTCAAAGAAATTCCACGCTATTCAGAAATGTTCTCAGTTGTAACTCAGCTAAAATGGGCGCATTAACTGAATCTACCATTTCAGGTGAGCTCACCTTCGTGGGCCTCTCTTACCTGTTTTCATCTTTTCACTGAAGTCCAAGTACAGCAAACCTCCGCAGCTCTCAGAACTCTTCCACTAGATACTCTCAGTTCTTTCTTCTAGTTTCTTGCAGATTGTTCAGAGTGCTCCGATTATGATTGGTCGTACTGTCATCTTTTACTATAACTTTTTTAAAACTCTCCAGCAAGCTCCGGATAATTCACAAGTTTTCACTTAATTCTATTCTAACTCCATTTCCTTATCTTATTTCACACCAGCACTAATGTGCTTTTCTATTGGATTCTAAGTGACAACAAGTCTCTTCAGATCTCCAGGACTTTTCTAAGTATTCTCAGCGATTTTCCCAATGCTGTAATCCAGATGGACTCGATTCTTACTTTATCTCCTTTTGTAGACGTTCGGGGACCGTTAACAGTACACGAAGTATTATTGGTATCACCTTCACCTTCACGTTTCACAACTTTTCGGTTCTCTAGTAACATCCGGGCATTTATCCAGCATTTCACTTTCCTTCACCTTTACTCTGCCGAAGTAGAAAACTCTACAAGATGACAAGTTCATTTCTTCTTGTTAATTAACACTATGTCTGGTCATCTGGCCGCGATTTGGTGATCCGTTTGTATTTCAAAATTCCTAGAGAATATTATACAGGACAGATTCTGGTTCGTGCATTTACCATTTATTAACATGATCATATTTCAATCTCTTGCACAATTCCCTGTGGATGACCTTTCCCACCCAGTCATACCTACTCTTGTATTCCTTCTGTGCTAGTTTGCTACTTTTGCTTATCATATGATTAACTGTTTCATTGGGATCCGTTTGTATGTTGTCAAATAGGAAACCAAATAATTGTGTGCAAATTACTTGTGTTTGATCGGAATACTTGAAATCGTATAACTATGTTCAAATATGCATTAACAATATTTACTTGAAGCGTTAACTGTTTAGAAATGATTGTGAAATAGGAGTAGTTAAGTGGGGTTATACTGTTAAATTGGTCTGGTGGGTAGAGTGTTCGCCAATGGTCCGGGAGACCTGGGTTCAATGCCAGGTCGAGTCATACCAAAGACTTTAAAAATGGTACTTGATACCTCCTTGCTTAACACTCAGCAGTATAAGGTACGTATCAAGGGTAAAATGGAGCAATCCAGGGAAAGGAGTAGCGCCCTCCCCTACACTTCGGTGTAGTAGCTATTGAAAAGTGAACCTTCTGGTCACCCTCTACTGCGGTCGCCAACTTTACATACTTATATTGTTACTTGAAAAAAACTGTTCGTGTAGCTATTGTAAGGAACCCTGTGTGTTCCCTTATAAACTTGAACCAATTTAGTAGTCCTATCGATGACTACTCAAAAAATAGATTAAAAAATCCCCGTGTAAGTACTGATGTTTTGATTCTCTTCGTGGATGCTTAGATAAAATACTGACTCCGGCATAAGATAATCCAAAATAGTTTGATATGCAATAACCAACCAACCAACCAGTTCGATATATTGAACTACCTGAAGCGCTTAATTGTCGTGAGAAAGAAGGACAAAGAAACTTCATCAATTTGTCCATCTTTTCTAACGAACCGGAAGTCGATGACAAATGAAACGAGACGCCATGTTTATTCTTTTTAAGCTTATAACTGATAATTAATTAGCCATCTTTTTTGTTCTATGCGTGGAGGGGTTATAAATGCAAGGGTTCATTTCTAGCTTTCTTCTGTAGATTTTTTTTAGAATACAGATAACTCTCCCCCCCACTCTCTCTCGCACTCTCTCTCCCCACGGATTCAAAAAGATTTTATTGTTTTTTTAAGATAAAGCAGATACAAAACACGCCTTCTGAGCAACAATTGTAAGCAATCAACTCTTACTAGATTGGAAATGAATCTTTTTAAGAGCCGGTTTTCAGCACTAATGTTTGGTTTGGTTTATTCATCGGCATATATATATATATATATATATATATATATATATATATATATATATTGTTAAATAGTAAAGGTAATATAATGTTAGTTTTCTTGAGATAATTTTCCAATCGTTTAATTGTTTAATGTATTTACTTACAAGAATATAAGCATATAATAATTTTATGTCTAGACTGGCTTAAGATTTATTTTTCTTGTTTGTATTATTCATTTTGTTGAGTAACCAGACTTTATATATATATATATATATATATATATATATATATATATATATATATATATATATATAACACTTTTTTTATAATCCAGAAGGTCATACAATCTCTAACCACGCCAATATGGAACTTATATTTCAAGTACGCACATGCGTATTTCGAAGCACTTGTTATTTATTGAAATTTGCTTTTGATAATGGCGACTTGCACAGGTGATTTTTTGCCATATTTTTTTTGTCTTTTATACGGCAGTTTCATAAAACACTTCTTAGTGGACAACGAATAGATGCAATTTTATATTAACTTGTGTAGCAACCATCAAAAATAGAAGTACTAGTCGTCTGTTTTCTTTGAATTTTTCTCTCGAATGTTTCAAGAAAAAAAGCCTGAATTACGTCTTGTCTTTTCTTTTAAATTCTCCTTTGCATCGAATTCTTTATTTCATCGCTACGACAATAGACGTGTTCTTATATTCAAATTTTCTATGCTCATTTAAAGTCAATAAGAGGAGTGATAAAAAAGTTTTGAAAGTGATCCTTTAATTAAAAAAAATCAATTTATAGTTTATACAAAGATGTGTGCCCAGCTGAGAAAGTTACACAATAAAGTGATAGTACGTCAACTGCTTTCTAGACGTCTACACATCATCTAGATGAGTCAGTGCCGATTTGAAAAAAAATTGTGAAGCTAGTTTTGATATTTTTTGATCAGTTGCTTTTGGCAAAATGGAGGACAGTTTAAGAGCAGTTCTCATCACACTTAGGCTTGTTCTACCTTTCATGATTTCATGAATTGAAAATCCATCTTAAGTGTCAGATTTGATGATGTGGAGAATATTCAAAGAAATCCAGAGTACAAGGCATGAAAAGAAATACAATCGTACCACTTTGCTCGGAATAAAAAGAGTAATTTTAGAGGTGCTTCGACCAATAGAGAGCTCATTGGAATAAGTGTATTTGATATCATTGGGTGTAACTCGAATAAAATTAACGTTTTAATCTCAGATTTTAAGAAAAATATTGTTTCATTCATTGCTCATTTCTGCCTTAGTAAATACAGCTTTAGTCTCAATACTTTTAAACACACCACGTTATAATTGTTAGGTTTTATGGCATATCAACCCTTTCATATTATTTAATGTAAAATCCTCTTTATACATATATATTAGTAGGAAATGGACACGGCGACACGAGTTCAAATCCTGGATGACACTGATTGCATTTCACATAGCACTAATACCCTTAGGAAAGGTATGAATCCAATTATTCTCCCTCCAGCTATGGGTAAATAGTAGGGCAGACTGAATTCTTCAGCCTTGGCGAGTCAACTAGTCTAGGAGAAGGAAAACTCTGAATTCAAACCTGTTAAACTCCGCTTAAAAATTGACCGTGTGTCATATCCTGCCCGAGCGGAGGGGTTGGTAAATATGTTTACATATATATTAGATATATACAATTTTGTTTGTTTGGGTTTGATGGCATACCAACCATTGTAGGTTATTTAATTCCAAATCCTCTTTATACATATATATTAAATATATATGATTTGGTTGGGTTAGGTTTTATGGCATATCAACCATTGTAGGCTATTTAATGTCAAATCCTCTTTATACATATATGCTAAATATATATGATTTGTAGATTGCTTTTCTAGATACATTTTTAAACGAGCCTGAATACATTATTTGCACATAGTTAAATGGTCACAAGTATTTCTATCTAATACGAATAATTCTATTTATTCTTAATTATCTGTTTGCACACAATTAAATAGTTTCAAATATTTATTTCTGACTCTAATGATTTAACATCAGTTATTTATTTGCCCACATTTAAATGGATATACATATATCATTTGTGAGTGAAAAGTTTGTTGGTAATTTCATTTTTAAATGAGTCAGAATTGATTTGTTTGTACACTAGTATTGTCATTATTTCTACTGAGTTAAATGACTTCATTAACTGGAATCTAACATTGATTATTCAATTCATTACTTTTCATTCATTTGCGCACAGTTGAATGGTCCCAACAACTGATGTGTTATACAATTATTTCAATTTGCGCCTACAACTTTAGCTGTGTGCATATACTGAGTTTAAGTATTGATATTTAACACTTATAATTCTATTCAACATTATTCATTTGTTGGCACACAGTTAAATTGTTTGAAGTATTGCTATGTAATAGTAAAGTTGGCGACCGTTGTCAAGGGTGACCAGAAGGCTCCCTTTTCGATAGCTAGGGGGGCGCTACTCCTTTTCCTGGATTGCTCCACTTTACCCTTGATACGTACCTTTTATTGCTGAGTGTTAAGCAAGGAGGTATCAAGTACCATTTTTAAAGTCTTTGGTATGACTCGACCTGGGATTGAACCCAGGTCTCCCGGACCATTGGCGAACACTCTACCTGCTTGGCCTAGGTAATAGTAACAACTTAACCTTAGTCATTTGTTGGCACACATTTAAATGGATATACATATATCATTTGTAAGTGAAAAGTTTGTTGGTAATTTCATTTTTAAATGAGTCAGAATTGATTTGTTTGTACACTAGTATTGTCATTGTTTCTACATAGTTAAATGACTTCATTTACTGGAATCTAACATTGATTATTCAATTCAACACTTTTCATTTATTTGTGCACAGTCAAATGGTCCCAACAACTGATGTGTTATACAATTATTTCAATGTACGCCCACAACTTTAGCTGTGTGCATAAATCGAGTTTAAGTATTGATATTTAACACTTATAATTCTATTCAACGTTATTCATTTGTTGGCACACAGTTAAATGATTCCATTTGTTTACGCACAGTTAAATGATTAAACAGTTCTATTTTACTCATAGTGATAGCACTTGATAGGTTCAGGTGCTCCCACTTCAGGTCAGAGAGGACCTGGAAGCAATGGCAATGAAGAGATACTCCATTGTTTCTACATAGTTCATCATCATCATATCGTGCTGCTAGCACGGATATCCCTGACCTTCTCTCGCCACTTTTCCCTATCGTTCATCGCCTCTAGCAGGTCTTCTGGGCTACATCCCGTATCCTCACATAGCTGCTGTATGTATGTATGTATGTTCGAGCTGGTCGTCCTGCTTTTGCCCGTCCATATGTGGGGGTCCATAGGAGTACATCACTTATGAGCTCGTCCCTGCTTCTCCAGCAGTGTCCTGCGTGCCTGGCTCGTCTAACTTGGATAGTTTTCGTGATGGGAGGCAGGTGGCCGTATAGTTGGTGCCTTGTGGGATGTTGCCGCCTGGACTTGTTTAATATTGCTCGCAACATTCTTGTGTAGTTGCCGTCTAGCTTCTTCTCCAGCCGTTTTGTTAGCGTCCAAGTGGTGGATCCATACAGCAGTATCAACACGACCGCTGCTTGGAAGGAACTGTGTTTCATTTTATCGGTCAGGTCTAACTTCCATATGACCGATAGCTTATCGATAGCTGTCCATGTCTTCGTTAGCCGTGTGTCGATATCTTTTGTCTAAAATTAATTCTATTCCATATTAATCATTTGTTCGCCCACAGTGAAGGTTGGTTAGTTGATTGGGTTTAATGGCATATCAACCTCTATAGGTTATTTAATGCCAAAGCCTGTTTACACATATGTACGGTTTTGTAGACACATAATTTAATCATACCATACTAAAACCATACGAGTAAGTATTTGCAAGAATTTCTGTGACATTAGTTTATTTAGTGATTATAGTGTTTTTTTATTATTATTATTATTATTATTATTTCTCACTACTATTTCTACCAACACAAGCATAATTCTATTCAGCAATAATTTGCTTTCTGTTGATTACTTTGTTGTGTTTTCAGGATTGTAACCAAGTCTATATTTTCTGGTACAACCCGGTCTCTTTCAAGAACAACAAAACATTATCCATGTGGAGCCCACAGTGAAGTAGTTACAAGTATTACTATGTATAATTCAATTATCAACAAAAATCTCTAAAGAAACGACTTCACAAAAAATGAAAGTATAAAGGCACAATGTATGCATTGCCCTAACATCTGGGCATAAAATAACCCCATGCGTTAAAATCAATCAATCAGTCAATGAATCTACTTCTTTTCAGGTGTTTCTAATGATATCCACACTTCCCCAAGCGTCACACGACGTCATCGGGGTCACTTCCAGGCCATAACATTACACATCGACTCACCGATGGTATTTGCATTCGGCAACGTCGAGGTTACATCTAGACCATCATATTATATTTTAAGAAAGTGGATCACGTTAGGCTGTTCTCAGTGTTTTTTTGTTTTTACCTCCAGCAATTTTCGCTTGACGGACGACATATTTGTCACTGTCGCGCATCTGGTGATACTCATCTTTTGCTGCATATTTTCGGAAGGAAATAGCAAATCATTGTTTTATTTTTGTATTGAAGCCGGAAAAGAGAATCTAAAAAAGATTAAGCAAAACATACTCGTAAACAATCATTAAAGCGGAATGCAGAATCATTTCTTCAGTAATGAAATCGATACTCACTGAGTGCCCCACATGTTGAACCTAGTACCATGACTGAACTAGCACCGTAAAGTTGAAGTTATAATGGAAATTATAAAACTGGTCCTTTCATCGCCATATCATCTATTAAAATCTGTCGACCTTCGTAATTTGTTTTAGCTATACCTTTGGTACTATATATAAAGTAGGTAAAGTTGTCTCCCTTTAGTCGAGGGCGACCAGAAGGCTCCCTTTTCAATAACTACTACACCGAGGTGTAGGGGAGGGGCTACTCCTTTCTCTGGATTACTCCACTTTATCCTTGATACGAACGTCATATTGCTGAGTGTTAAACAGGGAGGTATCAAGTACCATTTTTAAAGTCTTCGGTATGACCCGAACTCAGGTCTCCCGGACCATTGGCGCACACTCTACCCACTAGACCAATGAGCCAGTTAGGTACTATATATATGTTTATATATATAGTAAGGCGCGCTGGTACAAACAACGTAATTCTCCTGCCGGAGAATGTAAATCGAATGATGGACCTATGAATCAGGTTTACCCCCACAATATTCACGAACCCATTGCTGAGCATCAGCGTCCTGGAGACATTCCTTGCAAGCCAAGAATCTAGTGACCCAAGGGTTATCAGATAGCTACCTGGACAAACTTAGACCAGGAGCTTTCTTTTTACTTACCACCTATCTTGAGTGCCCCATTGATCAACAAATAACATCTTTCAGCAGGATTATATATGACGTTTGTCTCGAGTGTTTTTGTGCAATAACGCATAAAAAAGATAAAACTGAAGGAAAACGAACCGAATAGATGACGGATATAGAAAGGATTTCAACATGAATGATATGCACGCGGAACCACCTTTCTCGTGTGATTACGCAAAATCAAGAAACGCTTGCTATGACATCAACGGCCGAAAGTAAACGCGTTTTTAAATCACAAACTGCACTAAAATGAAGATGAACGAACGTCCAATGTAATGTCTGCTTTTAGTTGATCTGGTGTATATATAGATATATATATTTCTTTTAAATACTATGTCCGGTGGCAAAAGCTGCTTGGTTGCGCCAGGATTGGCAGTACTGCCTTGAGCTACCGAAACTGTGTTATCACCCAGGTTGGTGGCTGATGAGAACAGAGTATCGCACGTGCTTTCTCACGTTGTATGATGCATATATATATATATATATATATATATATACCAACCCCTGTGTGTAAGGTCAATTTTTAAGGGGAATTATACCGGTTGCTATACCAAAGTTAAAGAGCTCAGTCTGCCCTGCTATTTATCCATTGCTGGAAGAAGAATAGTTGGATGCATACCTTTCCCAACGATATCAATATTATGTGAAATATAAATAGCCTCGTCCAGGATTTGAACTCGGAGCGCCATGTCATAACCATTGCTCAATGAGAGTGTCTTTTGATACTATTGTGTGTACGCATCGATGTATACATACTTGTTACATTTGCTCGTACACACTCATACAGACATACCCAACCCTTTATGAGGGGTGTCCTCGTGGTGTAATGGTTAAAGCGATGGACTGCGGAATCGTAGTACGCGAGTTCGTACTCCAGTCGCGCTATTACGTTCACTTTCAGGCAAATACCCTTGGGAAAGGTATGAACCCCCTTATCCTCCCAGCTATGGGTTAAATAGTACCACAAATGTTCTTCTAGGAGAATGGCTTTGGCATTAAATAACCTACAAAGAGTTGATATGCCATTAAAACAAAGAAACCAAACCAAACCAAACCAACCCTTTATACATATATGCTCTACCAATACACACACATACACACCCTGATTGCAGGGCTTAGAATACGCGATCTTCAGCAGAGGAGTAAGATTCCCCCCCCCAAAAAAAGGGGTGTCTGCGTATGACATTAAATTGCATCTGATGGTAAGGCTCTAGTTCTCGAGCTCTGGAGAGTATGAATTATCGCCTCAGAGTCATTATTCCCAGGTCCACTCTGGTTTGAAGTGGAAGTATCTATTAGGTTACCATCTATGGGCCAAATAGATCTGTTTAAAAAGTATTCGCATTCCTTGTGACAGAGCGCAAAAAATTATCTATTCAGAAATCAAATACACAAAAATATGAATATATACTGAACGCGGTTCTCTAAACTCTAGGCATAAAATGACCCTAAATAGGCTGACATGTCGTTAAAATCAATCAATCAAGCACACATACGAGGTGCATACGATAATTTTCCGGCTATATATCTTATGAAATGACTGACCAATTTTTATGATTTTAGGTTCAAATGAACAGCTAGAGTAGCAATTGGAATACACCCTACTAGAGCCTGATTGTCACAGCTGGTGAATTTCAAAAATGCAATCTGGACGTCAGGACACTTTAGAAGAATTATATGCAATAGAATTCTGTTTTAAACGTGGAAAAAATGCCACAGAAACTTATGGAATGCTTCAGACTGCTTTTGGAGCATCTTGCATAAATCGAGCATCAGTTATTGAGTGGCATAAGAGATTCAAGGAAGGCAGGGAGTCTGTGAGGGATGATGAGAGGTGCAGGAGGAGTAAGGAAGTCAATACACTCGAGTTGATTGGCCAAAGGGTTAGGGTTAGGGTTACTATGTTGAGGTTTTAATGGAGTTCAGGAAGAGATTCCGTCGGAAGAGGTCAGCACTCTTCAAATCGGGTCAGTGGTATTTCCACCAGGACAATGCACCAGTCCACAACTCCATCCTTGTCACAGACTATTTGACCATGATGGGCATTAAGACAGTTCGTCACCCTCCCTATAGTCCAGACCTTACTCCCTGTGACTTTTGGTTATTCCCTAAGGTCAGAGGCTGTCGTTATGAGACAATTGAGGAGATGAAAGAGGCTGTGACGAAGGCCATTGACACGCTCACACAAGAGGACTACTACGGGGTCTTCCAGAAGTTGTTGGAATGGTACAACAAGTGCATTGCAGCCGGAGGAGATTACTTCGAAAGGGAGTAGAGTTTCATGTGCGTACTATCAATAAAAGTGCCCATACGAAAAAAGTCTGGAAACTTATCGTATTCACCTCGTACCTATATTTCACATATATATACTAACTCATTTAGAGTTATTCGCGCTTAAAAGAACATCCATTAGTTGTATACTCAGCTGTGCCTTTATGAACAACGAGGAACATAATCAAGGATAATGAACGAGAAAGAAACACTTTATACAAATATATCTTTCAATCATACATCTTAGATGCATCAGGGAGGTCTTCATTGATGCGCTATCTTCATTGCCGATTTCGGGTTATCTCTCATTTTATTCTCGAAAAGGGCCCACAGTTTGTTGTTAGTTGAGAGATAGATGAAGAGACATATACTTAGAGAGAGGACTTCTTCCCATATCTTCTTCCGGAAGTCAGGGGGTGCCAACGCTCGCACCCCCTTGCAAGCCGTATCGTCAGCGATATTAGAGACGCCCTGATCGGCTCCGTGGTTCTCATCACGTGGTCTCATTCAGGTTACACATCAGTTGGACCCGACTGCTCTGACGTGCTGTCATATCCCTGTTTACTAATCACAACGTGACAGCTTGTTAAAGCATGCGGGGTCACTGGGAATGAACCGAAAATCCACGTCATGTGTTATATAACACATTATCAGCCCTAAGTATGTATATCCAGGAGTAGAAAAACTTTAGTCTCACGCGGATTCTTTTGTCCCTCTTTATATTTCTTTTTAAATCTATTGGCAAGGTTCCATTGGACTGTCTCAAGTGTGCCTATGATGATGAGCATACTTTCGACTTTTTCCAGCTCGCTTGTAAGGTTGAAGTATCTATCCAACATTTTCACTTTCATTTTTAGTTTCTTTACTTAAATTTTGACACAATCAGAGACATGCATTATCTAACAGATCTCTTTGTTAACAAGGGATAGATCCAGTGTCCTGGCCTGGAATGGGCGATCAGTGTGATCGGTTGGATTTCTATTTTGTTTTCTAGTTGGTGCATAGACCATTGATCTGAATGCAAACCGCTGACTAGAGTTTTGAAAATATAATCGTTTCAATCGATGACAAATGAATGACGCCTGCCGGGTTCTTAGAAAAAAAAAATTAGTTCCCATTGAAACAGGAGACGCGACATGCAGAAGTGGAATATTGTTCATTCTGATTGGTTGGTTTCAAAGTCGCCATTTTTCTTTCTTTCTTTTCTTTTTAATCTTATTTGCTTGAATACATTTGTTACTCATCAACTTTTATTCATTATTTTTATATTAAGCTTTTTAAAATAATCTTTTTTTCTTGAGATATTTTTTTTCATAAGACTGGATTTATCATTTTGCTTGTTGATATTGAGATTTCATTGGATGCTTTATGACACGTTATTTTTTTCTCTCAGTAATTAAGTTTTTTTTTCGTTTGTTTTTATTACACCGTTTTTTTCCCACCATTTCTTTCTTTCTTTCTTTCTTTCTTTCATTCTTTCTTCTACCACTCCTTCAGAGTAGACCAGGAAGTACTTGCGATGAAGGAGTACTCCATTTTTCCCAGGACGTATCCCTCAGTAGGGACTAGACACAGCGTATTCTAAGCCCCTCCGACAGGGTGAACGGAAGAGAAAGGGGAAGGACACTCTAAAAGAAAAAAACCAGAGTGAAAATGGGTGGTGGTGTGTGAGAAAGAGAGAGAGAGAAAGAAAGAGAGAGGGAGAGAAAGAGAGAGAGAGAGATAAAGAAAGAGAAAATGGGTAGTTTGTGTATGTGTGTGTGTGTGTGTGTGTGAGAGAGAGAGAGAAAGAGAGAGAGAGGGAGAGAAAGAGAGAGAGAGAGAGAAAGAAAGAGAAAATGGGTAGTTTGTGTATGTGTGTGTGTATGTGTGTGTGTGAGAGAGAGAGAAAATTGGTGATGGTGGTGTTGTGTGTGTGTGTGTGTGTGTGTGTGTGTGCGCGTGAGAGAGAAAGAGAGAGAGAGAGAATATTTTTCTTTAATAAAGAATTGCTTCTTAGTCTTTTTGACAAGTGCCCGCCAGCGAACACGCGTTCGTCTTTGTATTAGATTACAACATGAATAACTCCCAATCTGTTTTCGTGTCGTTGTTCTATTTTCACGAAGACCTTTTTTTCCTTCTGTCTTGTCAACCAGTCACAAAAAAATCTTTCAGAATCTACA
Organism: Sepioteuthis lessoniana; assembly: GCA_963585895.1. NCBI lineage: Eukaryota > Metazoa > Mollusca > Cephalopoda > Myopsida > Loliginidae > Sepioteuthis > Sepioteuthis lessoniana. Next base: position 3,635,221 of record OY757933.1, read on the forward strand.
TAGAATAATTTCTCTCGTCTAAATGGACGTTTTTTTCCCTATCTTAAGCCAGGCCACTGATAATTCTTTAAAAATGGGTCTTAATGATACGAAATCAAGTACGTACCAACTCGAATCCCCCTGTTAGAGGGGCTTAGAATAAACTGACTTTGTCATCTGCAGAGGGATAGCTCCCTCTCCCACAAAGGGGTGTCCTGGGAATGACATTAAACTCCATCTGAGAATGAGGCTCTGGTTATAGAGATCTGTGAAGTGTGAAGTTACCTCTTCATTGCCATTACTTCCAGATCCACTCTATCCCGGAATGGTAGTAATAGTTGAGGTTCCATCTATGAGACGAATTGATTTAACTAAAAATGATTCAGTTTCAATGAGAATACTTGAAACAATATAACTATGAATTATTTCTATTTAGTACGACTGACGAAAGCATGGACTGCTATAGATAGGCTCTCAATCATATGGAAATCAGACCTGACCGATGAAATGAAGCGCAGTTTCTTCCAGGCAGCGGTTGTATCGATACTGCTATATGGATGCACTACATGGACGATAACTAAACTAAACGGCTGGAGAAGAAACTTGACGGCAACTACACAAGAATGTTGAGAGCAATATTGAACAAGTCCTGGCGACAACACCCCACGAGACGCCAACTGTACGGCCACTTGCCTCCCATCACGAAAACTATACAGGTTAGACGAGCCAGACACGCCGGACACTGCGGGAGAAGCAAGGACGAGCTCGTAAGTGACGTACTCCTATGGACCCCCACATATGGCCAAGCAAAAGAAGGACGACCAGCCCGAACTTACATACAGCAGCTATGTGAGGACACAGGATGTAACCCAGAAGACCTGCCGGAGGCGATGAATGATAGGGAGAAGTGGCGAGAGATGGTTAAGGATATCCGTGCTGGCGACATGACATGATGATGATGATGATGATGATTGTTACTTGAAGCTGTCATTTTTTTAATTATTTAAAACTACTTAAAACCATATAAATGTGGGTAACCAAATGACTATTATTAACTAGAAATAATTACTTGAAACTATATAATTATTAGTATTGAATCGGAATACTTGAAACCAAACAATCATAAGAAAATCATTACTATTAGAAACACTTGCAACCATACAACTGGGTGCAAATTATTTGCGTTAGATAAGAATACTTTTGATCCAGACAGCTGGGACTG
>OY757933.1:3641421-3657515 GCA_963585895.1 Sepioteuthis lessoniana
ATTATGTTCACTTCGGAAAAGGCATGAACCTTCTTATCCCCCCCCACATATTTTCTTTTGTTCTTCTGCAAGGATGGCTTGGGTACGAAATAACCCACGAAGATTGATATGCCATTAAACAAAGAAACCAAACCAAAATAACTTTGCAGTCTAAAATGTCTTTAAAAAAAAATGTTTCCTGGTTTCTAAGTATTTTTTAAATAAGAAAATACAATTTTGCGTCAACTAAATGACATATCTGGTGTTAGTCTTTAAATAATGGTTATTGTCGTAAGTAAATGGACACGTCGAGCGGAATTCAAATTTAGGAAAAGTATTGTATATCCATAATACAACTATAGGCAAAAACATAGTCAACAATAATGTACGAACTTCAATAAACGAACGAACACATTTCTTTATAAAAATATACCTCTCACACTTTATTCTCGAAAGGGTTGCGAAAGGGTTGATGTTGGTTGCGTGTGAGAGCTGAGTTGGAGACGGGGACAGACTGCCACATATTGACCCAAAGTTCTTCTGACCATAGCAGCACTTTTTTCTCATCCTGGCTGTGCTGCTCAACCGGGGTCACTGAGGTCCGCAAGCTCTTAGTCAGCAAGCTGATTCTCACGCTGGCATCTTGTCCCCCAACTGACTCCAACTGCAACTGGAACTGAACTGGAACTGACTCGAACTGACTAACTCAAGCCGTCTGTGGCACCTGGTTATATAATTGTCTGATATCCACCTGCTTCCTGTGGGCGTACGCATCTGCACCGAGTTCAATCACGTCCACAGGTGAAGGTGATATTCCGATATCTTCGACCGGATGCACCTGTTTCGCTGTTTTCCTGCTTATTTACACAGGTGCATCTCTTGACTGACGTCTCGGTCGATGGTCAATATGTTACAAAAGATCGTTTTTGTTTCACTTCCTTTGAGAAAGGTATGAATCCTTCTCTTCCCTTATGCGATACTGCCATTCAGCACATTAGTCCCCATGTCACGGGGAATTATCTTCGTAATGATCGTAATAGTCTATCCTCACTCGGGAGACATTACACGATATGAGGTGACCATTAAACTACTTTATTATATTCTTGAATTTGAAAAAAAAACGATGGTAAGGAGTCCCTGTGGCGTAAAGGCTCACTTCTTTTGCGAAAAGCGTAAATCCTTCTCTTCTCTTTTCTGATGAACAAGGCGAAGGAATACTCTGAATTTAAAAAAAAATGAGGAGTGTTGTTCGGGTGAATTTGTCGCACCGATACACTTCTGCTATTAATTCTCCCGAAAAAGTCTGCCTGATCCTTGTGGGATGAAAGGAAAAATTAAACCGAAAACTAAAGAATAAACACGTAAAAAAAGTTTTTAATTCCAGTTAAATCACTAATGGTTGGTATCAAGCCCCGAGTCAATATAGATTACGAGGTGCATGCGATAAGTTTCCAGACTTTTTCGATGTGGGCACTTTTATTGATAGTACACACATGAAACTCTACTCCCCTTCGAAGTAATCTCCCCCGGCTGCAATGTACTTGTTGTTCCGTTCCAACAACTTCTGGAAGGCCCCATCGAAGTCCTCTTGTGTGAGCGTGTCAATGGCCTTCGTCACAGCCTCTTTCATCTCCTCAATTGTCTCATAACGACAGCCTCTGAGCTTAGGGAATAACCAAAAGTCACAGGGACCAACGTCTGGACTATAGGGACGATGAGGAACTGTCTTGATGCCCATCTTGGTCAAATAATTTGTGACAAGGATGGAGTTGTGGACTGGTGCATTGTTCTGGTGGAAATGCCACTGACCCGATTTGACGAGTGCTGGCCTCTTCTGACGGAATCTCTTCCTGAACTATTTTAAAACCTCAACATAGTAACCCTAACCCTTTCCAATCAACTCTGGTGTTCCGACATCCTTACTCCTCCCACACCTCTCATCATCCCTCAGAGACTCCCTGCCTTCCTTGAATCTCTTATGCTACTCAAAAACTGATACTGGATTCATGCAAGATGCTCCAAAAGCAGTCTGAAGCATTCCATATGTTTTTGTGGCATTTTTTCCAATTTTAAAACAGAATTTTATTGCATATCGTTCTTCTAAAGTGTCCTCCCGTCCAGATTGCATTTTTGAAATTTACTAGCTGTGACAATCAGGGTGTATTTCAGTTGCTGATGTAGCTGTTAATTGGAACCTGAAATCATAGAAATTGGTCAGTCATCTTATAAGATGTATAGCAATAACATACTGAATTTTCTAGAGTCTACGACAATTTTAAATGCCTGTACAAAAAAAAAGTCTGGAAACTTATTGAAAGCACCTCGTACTTTACACAACGTTAAATTCAACATCGGAAAGATGTTCTTTCCTTGCAGAAAACGTCATATTAAATGGCTAACACGAGACAGTGTTTTGTATAGTGATGAGAAGATTCATTTTACGCTATGGAAGATGTGGTAAAGTTATCCACCCGAATGAAGCGATTGTCTCTCTTGTCCTGATGTTTTTGTGTGGTCGAGCATTGTCACGTAGAAGAAGGATATTATCGATTGGCAAGACTTAACACCTTCAGACTATCTTTTCTTCGGTCCCATGATAGAATGTTTAAGAGGCAAACATGCCAGTGACAAGAAAGTGAAAACTGCAGTGATGAAGTGGCTCAAAGAACAGACTTTTACGAGACAGGGATTCATGTTCTGATTTAAGGTGGATCATTGCTATTGTGAGAAACGGTGACAATGTTAAGAAGTAGGGATGGGATCCACAGAGGACTAGTTTCATTTTGATGTATGATACATGTTCCTGTGTCAGTAATTATACCTGTACTAAAAAAAAGTATTACATTTTGAGACAAAATTTCTCAAATCATTTTGTATCAAGATTATAGTATTTTGTAATAAAAACTTGACATTCTTTTTTGATGACAAATGTTTCTTAACTCATAATTTTGACATAATTGCATTTTCTTTTAGCCTTTTTGTCTTAGTTCGTCTAGACAGAGTCTTCCCATCAATAGTTTTGAAATCTTTCGACAAGTTTTTCGGGGTTTTCTTCCTATCTTTGAGTGCAGAAAATCTTATTTGTTGGTCATCTCTTTTCGTGTCAGTTTTTTGGACGACCAGAATTCCTTTTTCCAGTTTTAGAACCGATTTTTCGAAATGTAGGACAATTCTTTTCACAATTGACTTGAATATGTGAACGTTTTTACTACTTAAGATATAAAAGAAATCTGTTTATTTTGCATTCTATTCTATTTCAATACTTAAAATTTTGTTTTTTGTTTAAATTTTCCATTAAGTTAAGGACATTTTTTTCTTCGGTGACATTTTCAATTTAAACTATACGTACTTTATTATTGTTAGGTACTAAAAATAGAAAAAAATATTCCATTAAAATCTCATATTTTACTTACTAAAGTTACGTTTTGAAAAAAAGTCGCAAAAACAACATTGGCTTATTTTTGGGCCGACCATTCTACCTTAAAATATGTGCGCAAGAGATATAGATGTTGGGGGTGATCTTTATCTCCCTACCCCGCTCTCTCTCTCTCTCTCTCTCTCTCTCTCTCTCTCTATTACTAAATATATTTAATTGTTTTACTCTTTGCAAGTTTTGCCCAGTCGGCTGGGTATGTGGGGGTGCTGTAAAATACACCGTCTGCACCCCTGCAAAAGGGCAAAAGCCCCTCCAAACGAGTGTCCTGAATATGACACTAAACAATCAGATAGTGAGATTACAGTAATGCGGGAGCTTTAGGGAATGCGGGGTACTCCATTATTGCCATCGCTCCCATGTTCACTCTGGCCCGGAGTGGTAGCACCTGATAAGATTCTATCTATGGGTCAAATAGAACTAAACTATGTACTTATGCTAAACTGGATTGCTAAAAATAGAACTGTTTTGACATTTAAACAGCATACTTGTACTAAACTTTTTAAAAAATAGAACTGCTTTTAACATTGAAACTGTACTTATGTTAAACTGAAATATTTGAAATAGAACGGTTTTGACATTTAACTATATGTGGACAAAAACTATACTTATACTAAACTGGATTGTTTGAATTAGAACAGTTTGACTAAACTGAATAGCTTGAAATAGAAATGTTTTTGACAATTAAGCTGTGTACACATGCTAAACTGAATTGTTTGAAATAGAACTTATCTGTTTAAAAATGGATTTGGCATTAAATAACCTACAAAAGTTGATATGCCATAAAACCCAACCAACCAACCATCCTAACAAGTTTTTTCCCGATAGCCAGTGGTTTTTCACTGGAGTTTGAGTTACAGCATGTCTTTTCAGATCTCCAGGACGCTTAACCGTTTTGAACAGTGCTATGGTCTTGACGGTCTCGATTCTTTCTTTAATCTCCAGTTCCCCAGGTTCGTGGGGACGGTTCCAATCGTTCTAACTACCTTCATATTCCGCAACTTTTTTTTTCTGCTCTTTGGCAATATTCTAACTTTCTTTCATTTTCGCTCGGCTGGAACTGCAAAATTCACAAATTCTTTTTTCTTATTTATTTATACAAGGTCTGGTTTTTGATTTGGATTAAGTGAGCCGTTTTTATCCCAGAAGTACATGAGTTTCCTTTCTAGGACACATTCTGGTTTGTTGATATATACCATTTATCAAATTTCTGTCTTTTGCACAATTTCAAATATATCACATTTCCCACTCAGTCGTGTTTGCTCTTGCATGCCTTTTGTGCACGTTTGCTGTAATCTCTTATCATGTGAATAACTGTTTCATCCATATCAGCACATTCTCCTTCATTTCAATTTTAACTTTGACATAATTGATAGCCACTCAGTTTCTTTCTTCAGGTTTCCTCTGCGTAGCCATGTCCAGATAATCTCATGCTCAATTACCTTAATTTGTCGCTTCAAGTGTTCATACTGTTGTTTTTCTTCTCAGTTTTGTTTTCTCCATTTTAGGGATGCTATTTTCTAAGCCATTATTATCATTATTTGGGAGTTTTTCACACAAGCGTTAGCTGATAGTCTTTCACTGGGGCCTGAGTGACATCGCATATTCTTAAGTCTCCTGCACTCTTCTAAGTATTCTTGTCGATCTCATAAATGTTGTAGTCTGGATGGTCTCCATTCTTTCCAATTCCTACAGTTTTTCCAAGTCTTTGGGGACTATTCCAGGTGCACTTACTACAATTGGTAATACCATTATTATTATTATCATTTTTATACTTCTTGCGAGTTTTTCACACCAGCGTTAGCTGGTGGACTTTCACTGGAGTCTGAGTGACAGTAAGTCTCCTCAAGTCTTCAGGACGCTTCTCAGTATTCTTGTAGATCCTAACAAAGCTGCAGTTTGGACGGCCTCGGTTCGTCTTCCGATTTCTATTTCTTCCAACCTCCTTACCAAGCCTTTGGTGATCGTTCCAAGTGCACTAGTTATAATTGCTATTACTGTCACCTTCACGTTCCATCAGGTGTTACGTTGTCCACAACGGATTACGAGTACCGAGATTAACTGTTCAGTAACTGAAAAATCTTTTTTAAATTAATTGTAGAGGATGACTTCATTATTTTCTTAAACTGATTGATGTAGTTCACTTCCATTTTAAACTGGTAAATATTTCATATTTTAATAACCAATGTATTTATAAAGTTCACAGCTTTTTCAGTTCTCCAGACAGGTTCAAGTACTTGTCACTTTTTTCGTTTTTTTCTTTGATTTTCCCTCTGTGGCTCGCCATTATTCCATTATTTGCTTGGTTCTCTTTTTATTGTTAATTATCACCAGGTCTGGTCATCTGGCCGGAATTTGGTGATCTGTTTCTATAAAAAAATTCAAGAGAATTTTATGCGTCTCATTCTCCAAGACGGATTATGGATTGTGCATTTACCGTTTGGTGTTATTATTATTATGATTATTTACAACATTTGCCAGTCTCACAAAACCATGAATCTGGGTCTGGATTTCGGCACAGGCCTGAGAAGGTTTTTATTGAAGACCGGCAGTGGCTCATGCAGCAAGTTACCTCTCTTCACGACATGGATATTGTCTTTGGAAGTACAATTTCTCTAATAAAAAAAATTCACGACGATGAATTGAAAGCATTTTAATCCACGAGTCTCCCACTGTGAACTTACGTTCGGTTTTTCACAATGCTCTTTTCCTCACCAAATTGAGTGACAAAGAATCTTTGATATTAAAATCTTAAACAAAGTGATAAAACTAACCTATAATTAACCAAAAAATTAAATTGTATTGTAAAATTTGTTTTTGGCGATAAATAAATTTGCATTTTGATGACCCTTGACCACAAGTGAAATATATCAATCTGATTTTCCAAACAGTCATATTTCCTACCGTCATATTTCATTGAAAACATTACATCTCTCTCTCTCTTTCTCTCTCAACACACACACACACACACACACATACACAGATATATATATATATATACAACTAAAATAGGATTTAAAATCAGATTTTGGGGTGTTTATGAAAGGCATATTTAATTTCTCTTCCATTCTTTCTCGGGTATTTTATCCATATATATGTATTTACCCCCAACAGACGCAAACACACATACACACACTTATATATATATATATATATATATATATATATATATATATATATATATATAAGGAAAATAGGACATAAAATCAATTTTTCAGAGTGTTTATGAAAGGCATTTCTAATTTCTCTTCCATTTAGTCGGATATTTTATTCATATACATATATTTACCCCCCCCACATTATATATATATATATATATATATATATAGTCTTTGGAAGCCATTGAATGATTATTGTTTAGAATCAAAATTAAAGATTTTTCTTTGGACCTTTGATTCTTTAGGCTTTTCAGACATTTTGTTGTTCGTTTCTCAACAAAAATATTCAGATTTACCCGAAGTTTTTTACTATTTTTTGTGAGTAAAGCAAATCAATTTATTCATTGATAAACTTTGACACCTACATCCTACTTGAACCACTGGAATCCTGCACTGCATTAATTACTTGGTGGAGGTTGTAATTAGATTGTTTTTGAAGAGGCACGACTTCAATTAAGTAAAGTGAACACTCTCTACAGATCTTTCTTCAGATCTCGGAGTCCAGGACAATTACATTGCAATACTATTTTCAACTGGAAACCAGTTCCAAATGCACAGGGGATATCAGAAAGTAATGTCTCTTCTTTTTATCCCCAGGGATATCAAGACCGACACAGATGTTACGTTATCCACAACGGATTAAGAGTACCAAAATTAACTGTTCAGTAACTGAAAAAAAAATGTTCAAAATAATTGTCGAGGATGCATTTATTATCTTCTTAAACTTATTCTTGTTATTCCCAACCATTTTAAACCGGTAAACATTTCATTTTTTAATAACCAATGTATTAATAAAGTTCACAGCTATTTTCAACATTTAAACACTTCATACTTAGTTTCAACATCAATGTTCTAAGAGCCAATGTATTAATAAAGTTTGTAGGAGGAGATATTGTGTTTTTGATATTTAATTTCCATTTTGCAGTGGTATATTTAATTTGTTTTTATACGTGGTTGCGTGTTCTCACAAGTCGGGAGGTCGCCATTTATAGCGATGGGGATAACATTATTATTATTATTATTATTATTATTATTATTATTGGGTTTTTGGTTTAAGTTTTAAGTTGGTTTTTACGTTGGTTATGTTGGTATTACATTGGTTGCGCTGGTATTTCGTTGGTAGCATTGTTATTTCGTTGGTTGCGTTGGTATTTAGTTGGTAGTTATCCCCTCGCTAAATGTTGATGGAAAATAAAGATGGTGGAGATGAACGAAGACGTCGTTAGGTTTTGAAGGAAGGTTTTAATGGCAGCATGAAGTAAAGGGGTTTACACTGGTATGCTATGAGGTCTCGTAATAAGGAAAGAAGGTAGGAAGTTGTTAGAGTGTATCATCTAATTTGTTTTTAACTAGGATCCCTTGGTCTAGAAGAATAAACCCAGGGTGTCCATAAACTAGATGGCTCTCCTCATAATGGTTGATGCGGCTACTGCTATGCAGGAACAGATCAATAGACGTCCGTTCCCTTTGAGGATTTCTGATCGAGAGATAGAGAGAGATTCGCGGGCTTTCTTCAATTTTTGGTGCTGCTAGGAAGTATGGTTCGGGCTGAATTGGACAAGTCATCCTGATTGGGTGAAAATGTTCGGCGACTCTAACAGTTAAATTAAATTACGCACCAAACAAAAATTAAAGTTTCTTTCTGCTACAAGTTCATAATCTTTTAAAACAAGTAAAAGTAAAGTTAGCGACTGTAGTCGAGGGTGACCCGAAGGCTCCTTTTTCAATAGCTACTACACTAAGGTATTTGAAAGGGCACTGCTCCTTCCCTTGGATTGATCCACTTTACCCTTGTTCCATACCTTATAATGCTGACTGTTAAGAAAGGAAGGATAAAGTACCATTTTTTGAGTCTTTGGTATGACTCGACCCGGGATTGAGTCCCGGTCTCCCGGGCCGTTGGTGAACAATGGATAGGCCAATGGACCGGTTAAACGCTATATACTTAGTTGGAAAATCAATGTTTTAAGAACCAATGTATTAATAAAGTTCACAGCTATTTTCAACATTTAAACTCTTTATACTTAGTTTCAATGTCAATGTTCGAAGAGCCAATTTATGAATAAAGTTCACAATCATTTTAAGCATCTTCTCTAACAGATTTTGACCTCTAGGTACAACCGGGTTAGTGTGGACCAAGGAGGACTTCACATTTTCAAAAACTTTAGAAGTGGAGCCTCTCAACTAGATGCAGCTTAGTGTCATACTCAGGATACAGACAGCAGTCAAGTTCTTAAATACTTTTAAATATATCTTCATATTCTCCAGAAATAGCTGTTCTGATTTGCGGCCAAAATTTAACATCTTTTGATGACGGAGTCATTGTTGTTTGATAGGGGTAGGGGAAGTTCAGTTATGCGTGTGATGTCAATTTCAAATGACGTCGTGATGCCACCGTTCACGCAGTCGGTTTCACTTTTGCTCACAATAAAGATCCTAATCACAGTCATAATTCCAACATTCACGCTTACCGAAATCCAGAAGAAATCTGAAATCTCCCCCTCCACTCGCCTGGTTTTTACAAAGTACGTTTGCCCTCTCATGCAAATGAGCCTGCTGTACAAAATAGGCAGTTTCGGGCACGTGCACCGGACTCTTTGCAAATGACGACTCGACAAGCAAGACAGCGTATGCGTTTGGGGCGAGCTCCTGGCGAGCGCCCCGGGGCCTGTTCTGGACTTCGGTCCGGAGCGTGGCCCTAGAAAAGGAACAATGGCAGACTTGGGGCCTTTAATTAGGCACCTAGTTTCGACTAGGCTACCTTCGGGTGGGCGAGCTGCATTTTTGTCTCCTTTGTCCCCCTTGTACGGCACTAGACCAAGCGTCTAGTTTAAGCCGTTTACTGGCATACGTGCCCGGACCCACATTTGGGTTCGTGAAACCGCTTGCCTCATCAGGCTCACATTGCACTAAGTGAGCCGATGAGCAGCACTGACAAGCAGGGTTCGAGTCTCGGCTCCTTCCCGACCTTCCCCTCCCCTTTATCCCCACTTTAATTGGCCTTCGGGCTTTTGACCTTGTGTCAAGTCGTGTCTGGTGGGAGGCAGCGACAAATACTCCGGACTCTTTGCAAATGACGACTCGACAAGCAAGACAGCGTATGCGTTTGGGGCGAGCTCCTGGCGAGCGCCCCGGGGCCTGTTCTGGACTTCGGTCCGGAGCGTGGCCCTGGAAAAGGAACAATGGCAGACTCGGGGCCTTTAATTAGGCACCTAGTTTCGACTAGGCTACCTTCGGGTGGGCGAGCTGCATTTTTGTCTCCTTTGTCCCCCTTGTACGGCACTAGACCATGCGTCTAGTTTAAGCCGTAAACTGGCATACGTGCCCGGACTCACATTTGGGTTCGTGAAACTGCTTGCCTCATCAGGCTCACATTGCACTAAGTGAGCCGATGAGCAGCACAGACAAGCAGGGTTCGAGTCTCGATTCGTTCCCGACCTCCCCTCCCCTTTATCCCCACTTTAATCGGCCTTCGGGCTTTTGACCTTGTGTCAAGTCGTGTCTGGTGGGAGGCAGCGACAAATACTTGGCATTCGGTTAGTCACTGTTACACCCATCACGTCCTCTTTTTAATTATCATTTTGTTCCTTTGAGGGTTTTTCCTACCTGCGTTAACTAATAGTCTTCATTTCTGAAGTGGCAACTAAGCTACGTTTATCTCGACTGACAATAAGTAAAAGTAAAGTTGTCTCCCCTTAGTCGAGGGCAACTCGAAGGCTCCCTTTTCAATAGTTACTACATCGAGGTGTAGAGGAGGGCGCTTCTCCTTTCCAGGAATTGCTCCACTTTACCCTAGATACATACCTTATAATGCTGAGTGTTAAGCAAGGAGGTATCAAGTACTGGTCTCACAGACCATAGGCGAACACTCTACTCATTAGGCCAAAATTGTTTACAGCAATGATTCAAGCGAAGGGAGGAGTTACACGTTTGTAGAAAGCTGTATATAAAATTTTAACCCTTCAGTTCATCATGATGCTGCTACAAACTTGAACATTTTCTTCTACATCACGAGTATTAATAGCTTAGATTCTTTTGGCAGTTGCCTACGTCTATATTTGCCAGTGTAGAGCCAATTTACAACAGTATTTTACAGTTTCTCGGTCTGGTTTGGATTAAGTGTGTATAAAGGTTGTCTGTGTTCTCTTTTTAAAATAAGACAGAGAATACACAATAAAAAAGAAAAACAAACTTTTCTAAAAAAAAAAAAAGTTTGTAAACTTTTATAAACACCTAATACCTCCGGGTGTTCAATTATATGTAAGCCTGGGCGTTCGTGTAGATGTATAGATGTATATCAGAAACTTTATCAAATACCACGGTATATATATATATATATATATATATATGTGTGTGTGTGTGTGTGTATCTATAAACATTCTTCAAGTGTCACATACAGATGGAAGAGATTTGTGGATAAACGAAATATGGCAACAATTTGATTTGGAATTGGATAAAAATCTTAACCTCGTTTTTGTTTATATTCGTAGTCCATGGTCGACATAAATTTATTGTTTACCGAGATAAACAGCGAGATGTTGTCCGAGTCTGCTTTGAATATTCAGAAACTAGACCAGGTAATGTCTTCTCGTTGAGACCTCTGATACGAGTTTCTACTTATGGAAGTCAGATAGAGGAACTCGACGTCATTATCCCCACAGAAAAAAGAAAGAAAGAAAAACAAACAAAAAAACCAAAACAAAACACCCCCCACCCAAACAAAACAAAACAAAACAAAAAAGGAAGTAAGGCTTACAAGTGAAAGTCCTTCATCCAATAGCCACGCTTCTTTCATTTTTCAAGAAAGATTCTCGTCTGTACTCAGATCATTGATTTTTATGTTCAAAATCCAGTCGTTTGCAGAGTTCTCAGTCGATCAACTCCGTCCAATCACTCTCTGCTTTTGTACCCCTTCTTTATCATTTTTTTTTTCTGCAGTTGATTATTATACAGTCGATAGTTTTATCATTCTTCTTCTCTTTCTTCCATCTACACTTCTTCCCGCTATCGAATACACCAACGAGTATCCTGGATATAACACAAAATAATCTGATGTTGAGGCTCCAGGAGCTTTGGAGTATACGGAGTACTCCTTCATTGCCATCGCTTCCAGGTTCAATCTGGCCCGAAGTAGTAGCACCTGATAGGGTCTTATCTATGGGTCGAATTGACATTTAAAGTCAGTGCAAACAAATGACTTATCCTAAATTGAATTATTTGAAATGGAACTCTTTGATTATTTGACTGTGTATATTAACGAAATGTGTTTAAAATCATATATTTAATATAGATATGTAAAAACAGGATTTGGCATTAAATAACCAACAATAATTGATATAACATTATCATAAAACCAAACCAAATTATCTTCCCCTCCTCTCCCCGTCTTCCTCTTAATCTTTCCCACTTCCCCTTTCTCTCTCCAGATAGCCCAAACTTGCTAATCTTCTGAGTATTATCAATTTTTGTCTTCTTGCTATAAATTAGTTCTTGTGGTAGTATTTTGTGCAGCGACAAATAGAGTTTCTCTTTTCATGTTGCCTCTTCTTAATTATTATTTAATTCCTTTTAAGATTTTTCACACCAGCATTAACTGATAGTATTTCACTGGAGTTGAGTGATAACAAGTCTACACTAGTCTCCAGGACTTTCCTCAGTATTCTGGCCGACCTTAATTATGCTATAGTCTTGATGGTCTCCACTTTTCCTATGATTTCCAAGTCTTCCAGTCACTATAATAATCCTTTTGGGATCGTTCCAAGTGCTCCAATTGCAATTGGTATCACAGTCACCTTTATGTTCCATAATTTTTAGTTCTCTTGTAAGGTCTTGATATTTATCTCTTTTTTGGTTTTCATTTAATTGTATTGTGTGATCTGCCGAAACGGCAAAGTCCACTATTCGACAAGTGTTGTAAAGCCATATACAACTATATGTATACATATATCTATATGTATACATATACCTATATGTATATATATACCTATATGCGGAAACATAGTCAACATAATATACGAACTTCAATGAACGAAGGAACACACTACTTTATAAAAAATATACCTCTCACATTTAATTCTTGAAAGGGTTGTGAAAGGGTTGCGAAAGGGTTGAGAAAGGGTTGATGTTGGTTATGTGTGAGAGGTGAGTTGGAGACGGGGACAAACTGCAACATATTGACCCAAAGTTCTTCTTGCGACCATAGCAGTACTTCTTCCTCATTTTGACTGGGCTGCTCAACCGTGGGTCACTGAGGGCCCGAGCCCTCTGTCTGGAGCTGGTTCTCACTCCGCGGGTATCCTATCTCCAGCTGCGACTGGAACTGACCTGAAACTGACTCGAACTGACTAACTGACGATCTCAAGCCGTCTGTGGAACCTGGTTATATAATTGTTTGACACCCACCTGCTTCCTGTGGGCATACGCATCTGCACCGAATTCAACCACATCCACAGGTCAAGGTGATATTCCGATATCTTCGACCAGATGCACCTGTTTCGCTGTTGTTCTGCTTATTTATACAGGTGCATCTCTTGATTGACGGCTAGGTCGGGGGTCAATATGTTACACAAGATGCTCGAAAAGTTTTTATTACGTGGTGTGGTCGTCTGGACGAGATTAGGTAATCTGTTTGTATCTCAACATTACAGAGAAATTTGTGCGTCTCAGTTTACAGGTCAGATTCAGAGTTGTGCATACATCACTTGTTCGCATGGTCAAATTTCAATTTCTTGCACAATTCCCAGTGGATCACCTTACCCACCCATTCCCGTATAGTCTTATATTTTTTTGTGGTAATTTGCTGGATTCGCTGATAATGTGATTGATCGTTTCGTCTCTATCATTACATTCCCTACATTTGCTATTTTGTTACGTCATATCTATTTGTTGTATAGCCACATAATACATCTGCATGCAGAATCATAACGACGACACAATAAAGACGAGCAAAGACACTTCTTTAGAAAAATATACCTCTCACAATATTTGAAAGGGTTCGAAAGGGTTACTAAAAGTTTTAGTGTGTGAGATGTGAGTTGGAGGCTGAATAGTACTGCAACATATTGACCCTCACTCTATTGGCCATAACTGCGTTTCTTTCCCGTTCTCCTGGGCTGCTCAACCGGGGGACCGGGGGCCCAGCCTCTCTCGGTGCTGGTTTTCTCTACTGCATCTTATCTCCAACTTGTCTGATCTCCAACTTGTCTGACCTCCAACTGTCTGACTTCCTGTCTTCACCCGGGTTATATAATAATTTGAGACCCACTCTTCTTCCTGTGAGCGTCACAATTTCGCACTCATTCAACCCGTCCACGGTCAAGGATATATTATCCTGATATTCCTCGACCGGATGCACCTGTTATTTACATAGGTGCATTTCCTATTTTGACAGCCTGGTCGGGTCGGAGGTCAATATACAACATATTTTTGCTTAACAAAATTGGTCCTTATGGCGTTTTTTTTTTAGTGCTGCTATCAGAAGAGATTCATTTTCTTTCGTAATGTTTTCATTTCTTAAGCAAGTCCAAATCTTCTTGTGTGAGATTTCCTTTGTCGCTTGAAATATCCATACAGTTGTTCTTCTTCCTATTATTATTATTATTACTAAAGGATTTAAACATCAATGGTTTCTGGAAATGAGGGCTGACATATCAATAACTATGCCCTGATCATTCTTTTTATTCTTTATTCAAGGGAAAACGACTGACCAATTAACATTCAATTTAAAATTACATTAATATACATAAGAGGTGTACCTATTTTTGGAACTTGACATGACCCAGTAGAAGCTGGTCGAAAATTATTACCACTATGATTCTCAGAGCAACGATTTGCAGTACAATCATATTGTAAATCATTAGTGATCAAAACAACAATGATGAGAATACTCGTCTTAGTATATCTTAAAATACATTTTTAAGATGAATTTTGTTCTCTTAAAGGTTATTCTTTTATTCTTTTTTTTTTTCAGTTCATTGGTTGAAGAGGTTTTTTCTTTAATATCTACGACCACTCGAAGACGCTCTCGTTCTAAATACAGAATCTGCAGAACATCATTTTGCGTGCATCTAACTTGTGATTGGTGAGTCAACTTATATATATATATATATATATATAATTTATTAACACAAATCATTCCTTAGAAAAGTAATCAGCATATAATCATTCATTCATACAATTCCTTTGCACATTTGGTAAACTTATTAAAATACACCATATGTGACGTTTATCTGTTTGTTATCTCGCAACCCTTGAACAGTCCGAAGTATGGTCATAAACTTTACTGTGTTTATTTCAACCCCGGGAAAAAACAGAATTAATACGTTCAATGATATATTTTTAAATTTTCAATGCATATTATTGCAAAAAGTTTTTTAATACATTTTTATGCATTATATTACATTATATATTATCTTACTATGCATTATAGCAAAAATAATTTCTTGTGCATTTCAATTGTAAAAATCATTTCTAATGCTTTTCTATAGCAAAAATCATTTCCAATGCATTTTTATAATAAAAATCATTTCCAATGCATTTTTATAGTAAAAACCATCACTAATGCATTTTTACAGTAAAAATCATTTCCAATGGAATTTTTTTGTAAAAATTATTTCGAATGCATTTTTATAATAAAATTAATTTATAATAGATTTTTCATGTAAAAATCATTTCCAATGCATTTTTATAGTAAAAATCATTTCCAATGCATTTTTATAGTAAAAATCATTTCCAATGCATTTTTATAGTAAAAATCATTTCCAATGCATTTTTATAGTAAAAATCATTTCCAATGCATTTTTATAGTAAAAATCATTTCCAATGCATTTTTATAGTAAAAATCATTTCCAATGCATTTTTATAATAAAAATCATTTCTAATGCATTTTTATAGTAAAAATCATTTCCAATGCATTTTTATAGTAAAAATCATTTCTAATGCATTTTTATAGTAAAAATCATTTCCAATGCATTTTTATAATAAAAATCATATCCAATGCATTTTTATAGTAAAAATAATTTCCAATGCATTTTTATTGTAAAAATCATTTCCAATGCATTTTTATAGTAAAAATCATTTCCAATGCATTTTTATAGTAAAAATCATTTCCAATGCATTTTTATAGTAAAAATCATTTCCAATGCATTTTTATAGTAAAAATCATTTCCAATGCATTTTTATAATAAAAATAATTTCCAAAGCATTTTTATGGTAAAAAAACCATTTCTAATGCATTTTTATACAAACCCTGGAAAAGTTTATAGAATTAGCACACTTATAAGATGTATACCTTTTTTTATTTAGCAGTAAATTAACTATAAAGTGCAAAATATATTTTTTATTGAATTGCTGAAGATTTTGGCTTCATAAAATGTATTTAAAACAAACAGACCGTGCTTCTCTTTAGCTCTCTTGATTTTTTTTGTTGTTGTTGTATATTTGTACTGGTTTTTGTTTTTTCTCTATGTGAATCCCATTTCATTCAACTGATTTTATAGAGTTCTGTCCCCAAAATAAATCCCTCT